>WEIS01005677.1:0-10044 GCA_013389965.1 Todus mexicanus | reverse complement strand
GTGATACCATCCTAAATCAAGCTCAACCCTGATTTCGTGTCTATTGTTAGTTCTGATTTCAGATTTAAGGAGCAAAAGACTGAGATGTGGGTGAAAGTTCTTTCTGTGAAGGTGTAATTGTAGCTGACTTTTTGTATCACAGGCTTGCTGCTTTGGTCCAGGTTGGGTGATTTAAAAACAGTCCCAGCTTCATGAACATGTCTACGTTGACAGAGAGATATTGAATAATTATTTACTGTTCAAAGAAGCTTTGGTAAAATGCAACCTAGTTTATACCAGAGGAGTCTTCCATTGGAAATGGCTGGTTTTAATAATATATAAGAATGGGCTCCTGCCTGTCAAACCAGTCTTCGATTTTTTTAAGTTACCCTCAAGAAGACTCATCTTTGCCCTACTGACTTGTGGCTCTATTTTCTTTCTTGTTTAGGAGCTTCATCTCCTTTTTATGATATCTAGTTCACTCTTTGCATTTGGGTATTTGATTTAAATTCCTTATGAAACTGCAGCTAATATAGTATTCATATAGCTATTGCAGCAGCAAGAGTTTTCAGGACTCACAAGATTTAACTCACCTGCTCACTGATCTTCTAACTTGGATCAGAGATGTGGTCCTAATTCTCTAAAAGCACAATGAACATCAATGTGTTGTTATGGTGCTGCTGGAAAATGAAGCCAGAACTGGGACTAAATTACCAGGCTAGTGCCCAGCTCTGACACAAGAAATGACTTTGGTCTTAAGTTGTTACATCTGGAGCTGAAATAGCAATGTTGGTCCTACATTCATTTTTACCTTGTCAAATAGTTGACAACCCAATGTGGCTAGCTTTGATACTGCTTTACAGGTTCTGAAGCTGGACAATATCAAGGTGGTTTAAACTTCATTGATGTGCAAAACAGGCTGCTAGTACTGCTGACCTCTACTGAATGAGTTTTCTGGCACATAATATTTAATGCTACATACACTAATCCAGGCTTAATGTGGAAGAGGAGAATCCATTAGATGAATTGTATAAATGTTTGCACTAGAAGCAGTAAAGGGCATTTTGTGGGATTAGATATTAATACTCAACCCAGTAGTGGTCTGTAGTTCCTGTTCTTGTTGGCTTTCTTGTATTTTAATTGTACAGTGTAGTTAGCAGTGTGCTGGCAAGAGCCATTCATTAGGTGTGCAGCTATGGGAAGTGATGATGTGCACAGCAAGGAACCTGATTATGCCCGTTATAAAGAAAAATGAAGAGGCGTTGNGACCTTGGTGGTACCTGCACATAGATTCAGTAGGAGCTTGTCTGTGAGCTGGCTGTAGCAGATAATTACAAAAACCCCCCAAAATACTTTAAAAACTCAAATGCTTTCTTTGTATCTGAATTTAAATACAGTTTTCAAAGGATGCTCAGTTTCACTGGTGCTATTTTCATAGGACTTGCATTAAGCTTGTGATGTTTTAAATTAAAAAAATATCTCTAACTGGCACTACCAGAAACACCAAACAGCTGCAGTTTCCATTGACTGCTGTAAAATCTGGTGCTCCTGATTTTCTCCAAATCGGGTTAGTTGTGATGCTGATGGCTTTCCAGGAAATGTGTGCTCTTCCCCTCCATTGCCTCTCTGCAGTGGGCAGATAGAATGAATTCACTGTTCCTACCCTTGCTGCCTAAAAATTGGGGATCCAAGTTTTGTCAACTTGAAGAGTAGAATAAATCAGTGTCAGACAATAAAAGTGTCATATACAGCTAGGTTGGAATAAATACCGAATTTCTAGACAGCTGAAACTAGGAGGGAGTCCTACCTGCATTAGTGCTCCCCACTGAGAGGAAGATGATATTAATATGTAAGTGTCAAGTGCATGGCAAGATCTCCAGAAACAAAGTCACTGTAGTATTTATTCATAGTGACTGAATCAGGACTTAATTCAGTGGTCGGTAGGAGCGTTAGGTTTGTATTTTCTGTCAATAACATGGTATCTAGTAAGACTATCTTTTGGACATACATAGATTTCCCTGTGGCTTTGCCCTATCCAAATAGAAGAAAAATAGCAAACCTGAAGTGCAGGCGCTAATGAGGATGCCACAGAGCAAGGCAGTAAAATAGAAAACAAAATTAACTGTGCTGGTAGCAAGATTCTTAAAATATGTGTCATGGTGTAACTTAGAGATTGACGTTCTTGTGCAGTAGCTGTAAATGTCTATAAAGGGATGAATCTTCTCCCAGGCTGGTCCATCGCGTGTAACATCAGGGGAGTTTATTCTTTTTCTAAGGACTATAAGCATGACTAGTTATAAATTGGGGAAGGGGGAAATGGGTTGATGACTGTTGTCTCCACCTCCCTGGCTATTGAGTATGTTCAGCGGTGTCAAAGAGCCACGGTGAGCAGGCAGCTAAAACCAGGACACTGAAATAGGAAACTGCACATAAGCACAGGAATAGGCTTTCTTGGGGGAAAACCCCAGTGGTCTGGAGGAGTCTGCAAATACGTGATGCAAGCGCTTGAACTGAAGTGAATCTGTTCTTCTTGGGATAAATCCCTGCTCTGCTCCCAGTGCAGGGTAGCATGTTGTAGAGCCAGGCATTTCCTTGATGCAGCAGCCACTCTCTTCTGTGGTGATGAGGCATTTGCTTGCCATTCTTCGAGCAATGCCATTTGTGTAACTGACCTTAACCCGTGGACTATGATTGTTTAAGCAGGTCATAAATCTTTTGATTGTGAGTGTGCTGTGGCAAATGACTGAGAGGTGAGGGCTCATTGCTGCTATAACATCCCCATGTACAGTTGGTATTACAAGATGCATGCAGAACATGAAGTCATACAAACTGCTGAATTTGTTTCATAAAGGTGAATAGAAAACCTTCTTTTCCTGGCTACCTGGCACTCTGGTCTCATGCTTTTGCCTTGTAATCCAAATTTTATGTCAGTCTAAATTAAACCGTATCCAGGTACTCAATGGCTCAGTAATCCAATTTGTTTGCCTGCTTATGTTTCTGGGAATAAAATTTCCCATAGTTCTTTCTGTTGAACAAGGTCAGAGCTCCACATTCAAGTTGTGTGGTTAGATGCTTAAGTGGAAGATGGTGACCTAGGATTCTGCTCTTGCAGTATGTGACCTGCTTTTTGGTGTCTCCTGTGTTCTTGGTTGCGTGTGAGCCCAGCTGTGGTGCAGGTGCCAGGAGATGAGATGCTTCTCTGGGGATGCCACACTAGACTGGCGGGACTTACTTGGTGGGTTGAGTCAGTGCCAAGGGAACGGTCTGTGCTTCACAATGCAGAAAGCAGTGTGCAAGTCCCCCTTTCAAAGGGGAATGTTTTGGATTCAGTCCAAATTGATCCTTTTTTCTTACTGGCTGTCTTTTTTGACTGCTGTTAATGGTAGGACAGCACAGAGAAGTTAATATCCAGTGCTGGGATCTCTGCAGTCTTCCCACAACTGACTTAACTCAGAGTCTTCCCCCACAGCTGGCTGATGACCTTGGAGGTACTAGAAGGTAATATTTGCTGTCATTGCGCATCAATATTTGGTTCATCAAGTTGTACTGATTCATTAAACAGACATAGATGGTATTCAGACTTGGGAAATACTTGTGGTGGCAAGAAATATAGTATTAGAACCACAGGTGGATGGACCAGTTTAACTCACACAAGAAAGGCAAAAAACCCTTTGTATCTCAATTGAGCAAGTATTTAATTTTTTTCATTTTTCTGCACAGAAAGAGTAATTAAAATCTTTGCACTGACAAATGTAAAACAGATCTTTTCACTTTAGCAAATGCTTTTAGCCTGCATCTGAACCTAGCGAGACAGCAATGTTATCTTTAATTTTAGCTTTTCAAATCTATTTTACCCTGTTAAACAACAGTTGTTGGATAGTACTACTTGATTTAGGACTTAGTAAATGCCTTTTGACTTGTTTTCTGAGCATTACCAGCCCAGGTAAGGCCTAGTGTTTAGATTTTTCTTGTTCAATTAGTGTTTTGCTCATTAAAAAAATGTGTAGAGTTATATTGTGGGTCTACATGGGCACTAATATATAAAATAAACTATTTAATGGACTTAATGGAATTTTCCAGGTTTTCACTGTAATGATTGCTTGATGATATCTCTTCCTTCTGTTTCATAACTAAAATATTTCACATTTTTCCAGGCTCATATTAAATTTCCTATTGACTATCCATATTCACCACCTACCTTCAGATTCCTGACCAAAATGTGGCACCCCAACATTTATGAGGTAAGGTGTGGGGGTTTTGGGTAGGTTTTTTTGTTGTTTTGTTTTGGGTTTTTTTGTGGGGATTTTTTTTGTGTTGTTTGTGGGGTTTTCTGTGTGTGTTTGGGGTTTTTTTGGTGTGTTTGGTGTGGGGGGTTTTTTTGGTGTGATTTGGCTTTTTTGTGGGTTTTTTGTTTGTTTTGTTTTTAAAACTAATTAATTTTTTTTGTCAGGCATGTTTAAGGACATAGAAAACCTTCTCACTTCTGCAAGTATTGAAGGTACTAAATGTCTGTAGCCTTAACTAAAGTGCTTAGCTGCTTGTGTTTAAATGTCAGTTTCATGGTTGCAGACTTAAATTCTAAATGTTGTAGGAAATGCTGTTCCTGTAGACAGGGATGGAGCCTTTATCATACCTGCAAGTGCAGCAGGCAGCCCCAGATGAAGCACTGTTACACATGTGTTGGCAATTTTAGGAGATTCTTGGATCAAGGATGATGTATGGGGTCTTACCCTGCTGTGATACTTAGGCAACTAGTTATTTGTACACCTTTCAAGTACATTTTTAATTTGAGTATGTCCTACAAAATTGTGTGATGAGACAAGAAATAGTGGGAAACAGTCTTCTGCAGCAGTCAGCCTATGAAGAAGGGATTTGGATTTGGGGTGCTTCAACTGCAGAAAGAACCAGAGCTGGAGTCCTGCTTCAGGAGGAGTCATACACAGCCTGATCACCCTGGGACCAAAGTGAACAGATATTTGGGCTTAATGTCCACTAGTTAATTTGAACTGGCCCTTAGTTCAGTTACATGTATGGGTCATGTTCAGAGCGTAACACTGGGCTATCAAGTCAATGATTGGATCATGCTACAACTACATATCAAGTACAGAAGGGGAATGATGTTATACAAATGCTTTTTAGAAAGCAGAACTTCCTAGCTTGGAAACTAGTCTTCATGATGCTGAACACAGACTGCTTGGAGAGATTTAAGGTAAAGTCATTATGGACCAAAGCACTGGGGGTAAGTCCTGCAATGAGGATATGTCTGGTGCATCACAGTGTGGCGTGGTGCTCTGCTGATGGACTAGCCCAGCTGAGTTAATATGACAGTGCTCAGGCTAACCTCTGCTGTTGCTAGGGAATAGCATACATTGCCCTGCATCTGTTGTGAATGGACTATGTTGTGTTTCTTGCTGGGCTTTCATCTATCAAGTGGCCTTTTAAGATTTATCCTGGAGCTTGGTTGAGTTGAGCTGTTGTGTTGGAGCTCATGTGAGCAGCAGCTTGAGACAGAGTTTAATAGTGCTGCTATGAAGACTAAGCAACAGCATTTCACTTCATACAGTTAGTTCAAAATTACTAAATTTCATAGAGCTGTATTTGAAAGTTAAAGGCATGTTTTGGCTCAAAACTTGACTTAAACTTTTAGTGGAGGCCAGTCAAATCCCTGCTAAATTTTTAGATATTCAAGCCAAGTCATTAGGGCTTGTTAGGGCTACTGCTTGAATAACTTATGAGGAACTAAAGTCCTTTCAAAAATGTTTTTGTTGGTGCAGCTCTGTCAGCTTATCACAAGGATTCCTGTGAGAGGTTCTGTAGGCTTCCTTTGGGTCAGCTGATGCCTTGGGCTTGGAAGGCCCGTTTTCTAACAAGTTGCTGCTGCTAAATGCCCAGTCTGGAATGAGTGAGCTTCAAATGTCATGGTGAAAACAGCACTGATGGCTTAGTAATAAATGGCCAAAAGCCTCTCCAAACTACAGTCCAAAACAAGATAGTAATCAGCTTTAATTACTCGATGCTCAGGAGGATAGCCCTAAACCCAGGGATATCCTGAAATGGGTCATCTGACAGTCTTCTGACTTGAGATTTAGACTTGGCACTGAATCTTGCATGTAGCCAAGGATCATATTTCTCTTTAAGGCTCTATTTCAGTTACATGGGAGTTTGAACTATAAATAGACAACTTTGAGATCTGCAGATCCATACTGCAGATGTTGATTCTGAATCCAGAAATTCTCATGCAGGAGATGAGTGGGAAATAGTTACCAAAATGGTATGTACAAAATGAGTCTTGGAAAGGACCTCTCTTAGTCTTGGTGAGAAAGATGGAAAATTGACTCTAGAAACAACTGATGTAGAAGAAGAAACTAACCCAAAACATGATGGGTGTGTTTTGGGGTTACTCTTCAAATACTTCATCTGTCAGCTTTATATTTTGTGTTCATAACAGTATTTCTTGGAGCTGAGGGAATCTGAAAAAAAAATAGGAAAAATTTCTTTATTTAGGAAAAAATTCTTTATTGAAAGAGTAGTTAAACATTGGAATGGGCTGTCCAGGGAGGTGATGGAGTTGCTGTCCCTGGAGGTGTTCAATAAAACAAGTAGATGTGGCACTTCAGGGCATGGTCTAGTGGCCATGGAGGTGTTGGGTAGAAGGTTGGACTTGATGATCTTAGAAGGCCTTTCTAACCTTAATGATTCTATGAAGCAGCTTCCAGACTGTTTTGGAAGCAACATTTAGGCAGTGAAGATGAGGCACTGTGATAACTCTAAATGAAACTGAGAATAAATCAGTGAAGGGCTTGAGATTTGAGGGTTTGTCAGGAGGGGAAAAGAAAAATCTTTCAGTGTAGGGAATATGAAAGAAGGTAGCAGTTTACTAAATCTGCTAGTAGGACCAGATGGACAGGTTGGAGCTGACATTCCAGTTCTGAACAATGAGACTTGAGTAACTTGTGTGTTTTCCTCCTCTCCAGTTTACCTGGGTCATCTAGTTGAATTTTGCATTCAAAACTTGATTTTTATTTTTATGACGAGTTCTCAGTCCTAATAGAAGTATAGGCTATTTCCTATTGGCAGATGAATATCCCATCCTTCTTGTTTATATCTTTCAAAAATCGATGTGGGGGAAGGCTCTCCCATAGACTAGAGATCCCTTTGTTGATCTTATTAGGCCCCATGACACCTTTACCCTTCCAGATTCTGTAATGCAGTGCTGCCCTGCTTGAATTCCCAAACATGTAACATTGATTGTTGCAAGAGGGAAACTTCTTACATTCTTGCTTCTCTCTCTATCTTCATATTGCCAAATATATGCTTGCCCACATGCTGCTGACCTGATCACATGAGGAAATTCCCTTGAATGCAGTGATGGCTTCTCCTGGCCGCTAGCACTGGATTCTCCCTGGAGATGGTTAAAGGCTAAACTGGGTAAACTCATTAAAATTATGACTAAAACCAGAACAGGCTGTGAACGTAATCTAACATCAGTAAAGTTAACTTCACCTTAAAATGATATTAAATATTTTCTAGATTGCACAAGCTTGTTAGTTTCCTAAAAAGGAAACTGCCTTGTTATGGCAAACTGTTCCAGCAACATAAGTGGGTGCTTGGGTATTCACTAGCTCCAGCCCCTACATTGCTGTTTTTCATCATGTTCTTCACTTCTCAGAAAATATTCAGAGTGGTGGAGTTCAGTCATCAGACCTCTTCCCCAAGCCAGGCTATTCTCAACTTCTGTTTCTGTCTTGCAGAATGGAGATGTATGTATTTCAATTCTTCACCCACCTGTAGATGACCCACAAAGTGGAGAACTGCCATCTGAGAGGTGGAACCCTACCCAAAATGTCAGGTAACTGTGAATCTGTGATATACAGTAGTAACTGCAAAGGCTTGTGTTGGGGAAGGTTTGAAAGGGAATTTAAGACTTTGGAGGCTTTAGGTCTTGAATTGAGTGGGAACCAGGCTTATCAAGCTGTCTGAAGTGCCACGTTCTGTGATGCTAGGCTAACAATGTAGAGATTTCTGCCCTGTTTGCAGGGTTTCATGCTCTTAAAGCAAATTATCTCAAATGTTCTAGCCTTTCCCAGTCCAGCACCACCAGTGCCTGGTCTAAACGAGGCGCAAACATGCCAGCAGTCACTCATTGAGACTCCCCTCTTAAAAGAAGCCCTGAGGGAGCTAACAAGCAGCAAGTGGATGTCACCCTGGGTGTCATCTGGAGGCACCAGGTCAAGGTGCTCAGCCTGTGCAGAGGTCAGCAGCCACAATGGTAAATTGGCTGTGGGCTAGATTGAGGTGGACACGGGATAATGGAGCCCGGGAAGCCCGAGGAAGAACAGGAACTCAGACTGCCAACAATGAGGCAGCTAGCTTGCTCTCTTTAGAATGCTGCTTTCTTTCTCCCTCTTTGGAACGCTGCTAGCAGGGTGCGCAGGGCAGCGCATGCAAAGGAACGGATGCTCTGCCATCTTGACAGGCAAGTGAAGCCCTGATGGCAGCTAGTTTGGCAGCTAGTTTGGCCCTGCCAAAATGGTGGGTACTTGCCTCAGGACCAAAGCCACTGCTTCTTCAGAGAAAGCCCCAGTGATGTCTGATGCATCCACCCAGACAGAACTGGTAACAGTAGAAACTTCAGTACAGGCAATGGGCTGCAGTGACTGCCCAAACCCCTCTCCTAGGGAAAAGGTAAGCACCTGCACAAGGTGTACACAGATGGACAACCTGTTACATCAAGTGATTGAGTTACAGGAAACAGTAACTCGGCTGTGCAGCATTAGAGGAGCAGAGGCAGAGATCAATAGGTGGCTTCAGAACCAAGTTCCAACAACAGACACCACCAAGGATGAAGCACCCTGGACCCTGGTGTCCCACAAACGCAGATCTCCACTGCAGCCTCCACCCTCCTGCATCTCAACTAAAACCAGATTTGAAGTTTTAACAACAGTAGACACCCATGAGCAAAGCCCACAGGGTGGAACTGAACTAACAGTATTTGGCAGATATCCCAGAAAGAAATGATGTGTGCTTGTAGTAGGAGACTCCCTGTTAAAGGGCACAGAAGCACCCATCTGCCAACCTGACAGGGAGTCTCATGAGGTATGCTGCCTCCCTGGAGCGAAGACATGTGATGTTACCAAGAAGATGCCACAACTTGTTAAAAGCACAGATTACTATCCACTATTACTCTTTTATGTAGGCATGAACGACACCATAAGCCCAAACTTAGGCAGAATCAAGAAAGACTATAAGGCTCTGGGGGAGAAAGTGAAGAATTTTGGTGCCCAAGTTATATTTTCCTCTACATTACCAGTTCAAGGATTGGGGGCAAACAGAAATAGATGCATAATGCAGATCAACTTCTGGCTACGTGGCTGGTGTCACCACAAGGGCTTTGGCTTTTATGATAATGGGACCCTCTATGAGGACTACAATCTGCTAGGAAGGGATGGAATCCACCTGTCTAAAAGAGGCAAGGGAATCTTTGGCAGCAGGCTGGCCAACTTGGTGAGGTGGGCTTTCAACTGAAGGGCTCGGCAGGAGGGATCCAAAATGGCAATGCCCATGCCACCATCACCACTTCAACCAATTGGAGAACAAATCTGGCCAACCAGAGTAGTGTAAAATGTGCCTCATCTGTCTCCCTAAACAGTAATCGAAGGACCAGCCACCTAAAGTGTATGGATACTAACGCACGCAGTCTGGGGAAAAAAACAGGAGGAACTGGAGCTCCATGCTCAGTCAGAAAACTATGATATAGGAATAACCAAAACATGATGGGACAACTCACATGACTGCAGGATCATGATAAATGGCTACAAGCTATTTTGTAAAGACAGGCAGGGTAGAAGAGGAGGAGGAGTCGCGCTCTATATCAAGGAGAACTTGGTATAGAAGTCAACCATGGTAATCGTGGAACCCCTATCAAATGCCTCTTGGTCAAAAATCAGAGGGGTCATCTCCAAGGAAGACCTTACAGTAGGCATCTGTTGCCGACCCCCAAACCAAGACAGCAAGACCAATGAAACAATACTTAGGTCAATTAAGCAAGCTTTGGGTCAACAAAAC
>WEIS01005669.1:0-13232 GCA_013389965.1 Todus mexicanus | reverse complement strand
AGCCCCAGCCCCTTCCCCGGCCGCTCCCCCAGCCTCTTCCCCGGCCCGGAGCCGCCGTCGGGCTGTGCCCGGCGCGGCCCTTGGCGCATCCCCGCAGCAGCCGCTGCCCTTGCGGCTGCCCTGCCGAGGGACGGGACGGGGCGAGGCTGGCGGAGGGGAAGAGCTTCTTCCCTCCGTCCTTCCCGGCTCCCGTGGAAGGTGTTGCAGCAGCGAGAGTGCGAACCGCAGGCAAGGTGACCTTGCCCGGGGTGCCCGGCTGTCCCCCGGGCGCTGCGGAGGCCTGCCAAGCCCCCAGTGATAGGCTTCCCCTCTTTCTCGCCTAGTGACTGCGCTAGGGAGAGCCATGCCCTTCTCAAACAGCCACAACCTCATGAAGATGAAGAACTCTGCTGAGGATGAGTACCCTGACCTGAGCGCTCACAACAATCACATGGCCAAGGTGCTGACCCTGGACCTGTACAAGAAGTTGAGGGATAAACAGACTCCCAATGGATTTACGCTGGATGATGCCATCCAGACTGGGGTTGACAACCCAGGTAACAGCCGGGCACCGTTAGATCTGCGTAACGATCTGTTCTCCCTCCTTACTGGAAGTGCTTCTTGACAACGGCATCCAAAGCTCTTGAGCTGCTGAGGGGCAAATCTCATAAAGCATTGAGAGACGGCTCTAAAACGCATAGCTGGGCTAAAAGAGGCCTTGTTCTATCAAGCCACGTTCCTTGCTGTGATCTGACATATCAATTCCCAGACACTTCAATTATGTAACTGCTCTGCTAAATACTTTCAATATGGGGAAAAAAAAACCACCCAACAACCAAACAACAAACCAACCCACAAACGCATTCTAATTATAACACGACTGGGGAGGGGAAAAAAAAAAAACGTCGGCTTATCTGGCTGTTCTGGTCTATTCCTATTCCAAACTGCTTATGTGATGTTCGCTAGCACTTCTATGAAAAAAGGGGGAGCAGACGTGTTTACATGTTAACATTACAGTGTTTATTTTTACTCTAGCAATATCAAAATGGCCCAACTAAATAATCAGAGACTGCCTCCTGATGAGGAGTACCCGGACCTGAGCACCCACAACAACCACATGGCCAAAGTTCTAACCCTGGATTTATACAAGAAACTGAGAGACAGAGTCACGCCCAGTGGCTTCACCCTGGATGATGTCATTCAGACTGGGGTTGATAATCCTGGTAAAATGCGCTGAGAATATTCTGTGTGAGCCAGCTGAAGTAACTGGTGCTTTTGAATATGATGACTTAAAACTAATCTTGTGGAGGTGGTATCTATGAGCAGACTACAGAAATGCAGCTCTGTCTGTAGCAGAAGGAATGAAAAGCGAAGCATGCTTGCTTGCAGCAAAGCATGGTTGGTTTAGACTTAAAGTTCTATCCGGTGGTCTAAATTAGCTAGTGAAATTGGATGTGCTGTGCAAACTTGTCGTAAACCAAGCTTCACAAATGAGCCTGGTTTAATGGCTACAGCTATGGGTTTCCATAGCGCTACATTTTACTAACTGGATGAAGTGTAAAATGTGGGGTCTCTCCAAGTGTTTTTCTGTAAGAACGCATTTCTAAGTGACTAGACCTACCACTAAAGAACTTGCCTGGCTAGTGCTGCGCTGGAGTACAGCCAAACATCACCCAAACTTAGCTCTTCTGACTTTATTACCACTCCAGGCCATCCCTTCATAATGACAGTAGGATGCGTAGCTGGTGATGAAGAATCCTATGATGTGTTTAAGGAACTCTTTGATCCAGTTATTGAAGACAGGCATGGTGGCTACAAACCAACTGATGAGCACAAGACCGACCTGAACGCTGATAACCTGCAGGTATAAACTTTTGATCAATTACTGACGCCTACTGGTCTGAGGACCGGGTAAAGTTGCTTTCAGCTGCCTGGGTGGATTGCTCGGGCTCTGTCCCTTTGCTTTCACCCAGCGCAGACCCACAGGCTGCGTCCAATGCAGTCAGACTTAAGAGTTTGCTGCTGGAGGGTGTCAGTGGCCGGGTAGAACCCGGCAGCTGGCGTGCAGCAGGAGCTTACTGCATGTGCTGCTGCAGCATGGGTTGTGCTAAAGATGTTCTGCATTTATTTCTGTGAACTTGGAGCTGTAGTAGTCAAGCTAAACAACACTGTCCAAGGAGTGGAGGACTGCCTTTAAACTTAACACTTTCTATGTCTGATCTTGGATCTTAGTATCACCTGGTGGTCTCATACTATAGAACAGATATTGCTATTGCTAGGAGTAAGGGTTTCTGCCCGTCCTGTGGATTCCAAATGTTACTGTACACTCTAGGAATTCTTAATGCCATGTTGATTGGCTAGCCATAGGTCACCTTGAAAATAAGAGACTTTGGGTGACAGTAGTGAATAATTCTCATTTGCAAGAGTAAGCATATACCTATAAGATACTACCTTATGTTGGTACCTCTAGATTGCCGCTCTGAAGGGGTGACAAGCCCAGACTGCAGTCTGAAATAGACATAAAACTGATGCACTGGTGGTACCTCTAGCTTCTAGCACTACTTAGTGGCTGTAGTGTTAGCCCCAAAACAAGGGTTGTGTTACACAAATACTTGAGCTAATGCTGAAGGAAATAGTCTTGGCCTGTAATCCAGTGTTTTACTCCAAGTAGTCTATATCTTGAATATAAGCTATGTATTTTTGGGACGGGTGTCTCAGCAGCAGGGTTGTATTTACTGGTTTCCTGATCTTGTAGGGAGGTGATGACCTGGATCCCAATTACGTGCTAAGTTCCCGTGTCAGAACTGGTAGAAGCATCCGTGGATTCTGTCTTCCTCCACACTGCAGTCGGGGAGAGAGACGGGCTATCGAAAAGCTCTCTGTTGAAGGTAAAGTGAGAGCTGGGTGCATTGGGGAAACGCCTGATGTCCTTTGCACGAGAGGTGTTCCTTGCAGTTTGAAAATGGAGGCCGCTGGCAAAAGCTGCCTCCCTCAGGACTTAGTCTGAACATGGAGCCTTCCCTGCAGGAGGCTCATTACGTTACAGCCGCCTCAGCACTGCCGCTCATAGCTGAGAGCAAGAGCATGTCAGGGGGAAGTTGGGACTGAGTTAAGTTGACCTTTGCTGATCTTGAAAGCTGCTTTGGTGGGGGGAAGAGGTTGGTTCATCATGGCTGGAACCTGTAGTGTAGCAGGTATGTAGCAACTTCAGGGGTTGAGTCATGGCTGCAGTATTTTGTGGCTGCTCTTAATTCACTTTCATTAATGTTAAGCTTGCTTAGAGGTGTAGTCTTGCTTCAGATGTGCAGTTGACTACAGTAAGCCCTGGTTTCCAGTGGAACTCCTCGGCTGCAGTGTTTTTCTATTGCCTCCAAACTCCATTAAGTGAGAGGAAAGGATACACTCAAGGTGCAATTTTGGAGACTGAGAATGTAACTGCTCAAAAAACATCTCAAGGGCAAGGTAACAGTCCTTGACTAGAATAATACTGGTGGTTATATTCATGACCTTGACTTTTCCTTGGAAGGAAGCACTCTGCTTCTGCAGTTAAGCAGCAGTAATGATTCTGTACTGCAGGTAAAAGAACAAAAAGCTACTTGCGTAATCCCGGAAGGTGCAGACCAATGATCTGATGGTGCCCTAAGTTCTGTAACGCTGCAGAGGCATTGCCATTGCAGATGAAAGCGAGGGAGGAACCAAAGCCAGCAGATCAGACACTGCCATACTTTTTTTGTTTAGTCTCTAAAGCACTGGGAATGTCTAGCATCTTTGTTCCCATCCTAAAAGGGACTCTTTCTTTCAGCTCTGGGCAGTCTGGAAGGCGATCTCAAGGGGAAGTACTATGCTCTGAGGAACATGACTGATGCAGAGCAGCAGCAGCTGATTGATGATCACTTCCTTTTTGACAAGCCAGTTTCTCCTCTTCTGTTGGCATCTGGGATGGCACGAGATTGGCCTGATGCCAGAGGTATCTGGTGAGTATACCAGGAGAGAGGGGTGGTACAAAGTCCTAGCAAAAAAAAAATACTGTAATTTTGGTCATGGCTCATACCGTTGGTCAAAACGGCAGCTTCTGAACTTACGTGACTGAACCTAACAAGAAACTTGTGTCGTATCCTCTGGAGAAGTTTCATCTAAACCAGTGTAATTTGGCCAAGTGTTGTTGTGCAGCACATTGGGCTGGCAGGAGCAAGCCAGCTTGGCTAGCCTGTAACCAGACCCTACCCATCCAGCACAGGTTAGGGAAGCACCAGACAATCATTGGCTCAGGTTAGGGAAGTAGATCAGTTCTGAAGGGGTAGATGTGCTGCTGCATTCAGCTCTCCACCCAGAAGCTTAGAGTAACCTGTGGTAGCAAACCATAGCATTGGCTTAGCTCAGACTTGTTACTGGATGCGTAGTTGCTGCCTTGTAGTCTCATCGCTTCTGCTTGCAGAATCTCACTGATGCTGGATTATTGTGGCTTTACCGGTACTAGTCATCAGATCTCCTTGGTGACATGAGTTGACTGGTGCAAAGGTGTGGAACACAAGGATTCTGCTCATCAGATGTAGGTCACCTACATAAAACTCTGCATCTCAGGAGCTTCTGCAGCATAATTAACTTGCTCCCCAGTAAGCCAGTGGCTAGGTTTTTCAGCTGGAGCATTCCAATGTTATTACTGTAGCTGCTTCAGTCTCACCCAGAGGAAGCCTGCGTTGTTTCTGTAGGTCACCTTTAAGATTGCATCATCTACCTGCAGATTGCCAGCGCTAGATAGCGATGTCATCTGAGCATGACTAATCTACAAGCTCGAAGTGTAAAAATCTGTGTTGTCTGCATAAATAACTTTCCTCAGGTGCATGTTAATTTTTGATCCTAATCAACCTGAGAAATTATCAGCATGGTAAATATTGATGGTAGTACTTGCTACTACCTGCAAGCTAGGACAAGAAGGGCCCATTGGTGTTCAAAAGTTTTTATAGCATCTCTGAAGAGCTCTGATCTAAAATGAGTAGTGAAAATTGAACTCACCTCTCTGGTAAGGTACAAAATGCAGTTTAACAGAATCCAACGAAATTCAGATAAGTTGGTTTTTGTTTTTGTCAACATGGTGTCGTTAAAGCATCACTGTGCAGGGCTGCCTCAAGGTCTGTACTGATCACCTTTCTGCAAAGTGCTGAACTGGAAATCTCTTAAATTGGTAAACTCGGGCTAGAAGGAGTGAGGGGGTGAGTGGATTTTAAGGTTTGATACAGTAAGACTGGCTAATGTCATGTTCTGACTCTTTCTGACCTAGGTATAGGCCAATTCAAACTACCTCTTGAACAGAGCAGGGTAAAAACTACTTAACTCTGTTAGGTCCCGCATGGACAAATGAAGTAAGATTAATTTCTTTGCAGAAGCAACTAGATGAGCCTCTTGAAATAAAAGCTACAATGATGAGTAGTTTGATGCTATTACAATTACCTTGAAAGTGTCAGGTGGGACAGAGAACAAGTTGTTTCCCTTCTCTCGTAGGCACAATGATAACAAGACTTTCCTTGTCTGGATCAATGAGGAGGATCACCTTAGAGTTATCTCCATGCAGAAAGGTGGCAACATGAAGGAAGTATTTACCCGCTTCTGCACTGGGCTAACACAGGTAAATATGCCTGAGCTGTAGGTTCCAGTGCTGTGTGTTTCTCTGGTTAGAGCTGAGAATGCAAACTCTTTGAACCCCCCTCTGGAGTCCTGCCTGGTGGTGCTTCATAGCCGGGGTCTCTGGGAACACCCTGATGAGGTCCAGAGGTGTGAGGGCTCCGAAACACCTCTATTGGCAAAGCATTGTGGCTATGGAATCTAGAATATATCCTGATGTGGCACGCTTATCCAAGTGTCTGAACTGTACTTAAAGGCTTTCTACATGGTTCTAAAAATCAAGCATTGAGATGCCTTGGGTGGGAGGAGAAATGGCTTGGTTGTGGATGGACAAAGCTGGACTGGAGTTCATAGGCTGCTCTCAGCTTCTAGTCTTGATGTGAACTTGATCCTTACCAGCCCCCTCTGTAATCCTAACAGATGTGCTAGAATGAGAAGTACTAAATCAAGTTACCCAACAGATAAGGACTTCTGGTTTTGCAGTGTAGCTTAAACCTGTCTCGCTGCTAGAAGCAAGACTAAAGCCTTAAAAGCCCCTTGTTGGTGGCCCTTTTTTTTTCCAAATGGAGGGGGCTTAGTGAGTGACTTAAATAACTGTTCAAACTGTTGTGGCTGTTGCTATGTAACTGAAGCTGTAAGTGAGCACTAATGGATGACCTCCATCCTTCAGGGCAGAGAGTAATCTCTAAACATCAATTCTCTCTATTTATAGATAGAAACTCTCTTCAAGTCCAAAAACTACGAGTTCATGTGGAATCCACACTTGGGCTACATCCTGACCTGCCCATCCAACCTTGGAACTGGGCTCCGTGCTGGTGTGCACATCAAGATTCCGAATCTTGGGAAACATGAGAAGTTCGGAGAAGTCCTCAAGAGGCTTCGGCTGCAGAAGCGAGGCACAGGTGAGAGGTGATACAGGGATGTCCCAGCCAGGCTGCCCTCAGACAGCAGTGAAAGCCTGGCTGCAGCCAGAGACGTGTTTTAGTTCACGCTGGCAGTGCAGTCACACCATCCAAAAATTATCCCTGTAAAAAACACAGGGGGAGAAGAACCAAATCTTAAAATAATATCTTGGAGGGGCTGGGGATGCCAGTGCTCTGCTTCCATCTTCCTGTATGTGGATTTTCTGGGTATGTCCTTCTGTTCTGAGCAGCAGATAAGATGGGCCTGGTGACAGGGCTGTTCCTGTTCTAAGCGGGGATGGGAATCCTGATTTCATTTCTGTCTAGGAAATAGCAACAGTGGGTATTTCTGATTGCGGGTTAGATTGCTCAAGGGTTAAAAGAAGAAAGAGCTGGCCTAATGGCATGCTCTGTGGCTCATGTTGGCAGTCACATGAAGCTTGATCCCCTTGCTTGGAGGAGGAGGAGGAGGCAGCAGTGGCAACTTGTAGAGAATTGCCTTCCTCCCACCTCAAATTGCCTTCCCACCTCAAACTAGTGAGGGAGGAAAGATGGTCACCTGCTCTAGTGGTGGTTAGTATACTAACTACATCTCTTACTCCAGGTGGTGTGGACACAGCTGCTGTTGGAGGAGTGTTTGATGTCTCCAATGCTGATCGTCTTGGCTTCTCCGAGGTGGAGCTGGTGCAGATGGTGGTGGATGGTGTGAAGCTGCTGATTGAGATGGAGAAACGCCTTGAAAAAGGCCAGTCCATTGATGACCTCATGCCAGCTCAGAAATAAAGCACTTTATTCTCATGGTTCCTAACTTATTGGATGAATAATAAAAAAGTTACTCCAATTGAAACCCTTGGGGTCAGAGCCCACTTAGTTACACTGTAGAGAAGTCTTCCATCCATCTGTGTTAGAGTTTATTTTTTTGATGGTTGAGATGTTGCTGAAAATGAAATAAACTATTGTTTTGGTCTGAGATGTCTTAGATGTGTTAATTGAATGTCTTAAGATATAAATGACTTGGTTTTCTATGCTAGATGGGCTGGTTGTGTGTGCTGTAGCACATCTTCCTGGCTGTGCTGCTGCAGTCTGTTAGGGTTGAAGTGTGGTTAAAAGTGTCAAAGGTGAACCTTTAGCTTGATTGTAGTTGCTGTAAAATCAAGAGCTGGTGTTAAATATGAGTTGCTGCAAACTTGTCATTATCGTGGCTACAGCAAGCTGGGCTCACTCCTGTAAGGGAGGGGAGGTGGATCTGGGTACAAAGGGCTACTGTTTTCAGAGAGGTCCTCTGGGGACTGCAGAGCAGGGCTCTGAGGTCAGACTTCTGCCCATAATAATACCAATGCTAAGTTAATTGTGGGGAGAAGATCACATCTTCAGAGATATGAAGAGAGTTGCCATAAAAAAACCCCCAGCAGTTTCTTTCGGGGGTAAGAAGAGAAGTGAAACTTAGTTCTCTCCAAGTGGTGTCAGCTCAGCCAGGGAAGAGATGGGGGCTGTAAGCTGCTGGTTACAGAAAAATACCAGATAAGTGTAGCTTGCTTCAGCTCACTTGTTGGCCTGTGCACCAATTGTCCCATGAACCTGAAAGCAAGCAGTATGGTCAATTAAAACATGCTAAATAAGGTTTTTTCCGACCTGGGTCTGGCTTGCAAGCTCAAGCTGTTCTATGAGTGTGAGCTTAACGCCTATATCAAGTAGGTCTGTTCTCCAGAAGGGCTGTAGTCTCTACAAGTGTGCTTGCTGCATGGAAGCATCACATTATTAACCTAGAAGAGGAACATTTTCCAGAAGTATTGACGGCTAGCAGCATTGGACCCTTAGTACCAACAGCTCTTGCAGCTCCTGCAACCTGGGAAACAGGTAACAGCTGCTCAGTAGCTCTACCCGCTGCTGAAGCCTGGCTTTTGTAGAGGGAGCGTGATGAAAGGTTGCTGCATAGCTTCAGAGCGTGCCGCTTCATATAGGTTTGTGTAGATAACTGAAGCTTTCTTTTGTAGAGGCTGTGCTATTTCTGAGGCTGTGATTGCAGGCTGTCACTTAGCTGAAGTGATGACTCCACTTGGGGTAAGCTAATTAGATTTTGGTGAGGGAAAGGCTGAGTGAACATCTCAGATGAGATTTTTTTTTTTCCTTTTTTTAAAATATAGCTTTCTATGTGATTCAAATTGAACTGCGTGGGGGAGAGATGATCACATGTAAGAGTTTTGTTCTGTGCTGGGTGATGTTCCTGAGTTTGAGTTAATCAGCACAGGAATTTTTCTGCACGAGGCTTGTGAGAGCAGGGAAGGGAAGATGCTGCAAGAGACAACTGTTGGTTCTGTGTATCACTGAGATCCCCCTTGCTGTGCTTCATGTCACTGTTCACAGCCGCTTGGCAAATAGCTGGTGCTGCATCTTGTCATCAGAGTGTTCACTTAGTGGTGCCTCTCCTCAACACGGCGTCATTACTGTGCTCACAGCAATTGTCTAATGGAAGGAGGTGCCTGAAAACTTGTCTTATTTTTCTCCGGCTATATCAGCTGGACTAATAAAAACATCTTTTTCCCCATGTGTCTTGTTTCTCCTCTCTTTAGCCCTTCAGAGCTACTCTATCTCTCTGCCTCATTCTAGTCCCGGGGCCCCTGCACTCCAAGGCAGGACCTGTAGCTGCCAAAAGATTATGGCCAAAGCAGCAAGCTAGCCTTTAATGCTTGCATCCATCTAGAAAATACTTCTTTTAAATAGGAGTTCTTTCCCACCCACCACCTTTGCTTTGTTCCCTCCTGTTGCTGCCCTGAGGAATAACACGACTGTGCTTTTGTTTCAGCTTGTACAAAGTGATTCAAAATATTCCAGAGAATGAATGTATCACGGCAAAAACCTGGACACAGCGACTTAGCCCAGCTGGGACTCCCTAATAGCTAAGAGAGAAATTCAGCCTCCCACCCCCTCACCATAAAAGCTTTGCTTTGACTCTTGGTGTTACTCACCGTTGTGCCCTGGGTGCCTGTTGTGGGTCGCTCAGATGCGATAGCCGTGTGAAGTAGCTCACAGAGAGAGGTCAGAGCAGCTGCTCCCTCGTGCCTTGGGCACCTGAAATTGTGCTGGGCGATGGCAAGCTGCTGTGGGTCAGGGGTACCTCGGTCTTAAACCAAGGGGAGGAGAGGGAGGGCACCAGTTGCTGCTGTGCTTTATACAGAGGAACTGCAATTAGCCTTGCTGGCGGAGCCACCCGTGTCACGTAGGACGTGGGAGCTGGTGCAGCCGGCAGAGCCCGCTGGATGGGTGAGCTCATGCTCTGCATCACACCCAGTGGTGATGGCGTCACTCCTCACCAAGCCTGCAGCCATGCACCAGCTCCTCTGTCGGCCAAAAATGTGCTGACGCTGTGTGGGTGCGGGTGAGGGAGGAGAGGGGCTGGGAAGCCCTTTGGGCTGTTTCATCTCTGGGCTTTCCCATGAAGTTTCAGCTGAGACTGGCGAGCAGCAATGGTCACTGCCACCCGGCTGCCAGGGAGAGCAGCTGAGCTCTGCCGGCCGTACCACGGGGCTTTTTGTGTCATCGCCTCCCCCTCACTGCCTCCTCATGCCCTGCTCCCACAGGCTGGCACATTGCCCCTCAGCTGCCAGCTCACTGCTCGAAACACACCGTTTTTATAACNTTTTATCTGCTGCATGCCCACTGAGAGCCCTGCCTGGAGCATAGGAGGCTGCTACTCAAGTCTTGCTCTCCACTGAGGATCCTCGCTCAGCACTGCTCAGCTCGGCTCAGCCTCAACCACAGCCGAGGCCAGGACAATACTTTCCTCCAGCATTCCATTTTCCCCAGTGTAATTAACCCATCACTAGGCCAAGAAGAAAAAGGAAGGTGCTATTGCCTAATGTCTCCAGCACCCATGTGGGAGGGAGGAGGTTTAGGCTCCAGCCTGTCCTCGGGTGAGCTTTACCATAGTTTTACGCAATGTGGAATAGCTTGAGCAGGAGAGTTTGAGCGAGATTTGTTTGGTTTTTTTGCTCCACCCACTCACCCACACACAGAAAATGTGGTAGCGTGGTGGGCAGGGCACTCTTCTGGGAATGGAGACGGCATCACAGCCTTTTCATCTCCTGTTTGCTTTTCTTTTTCCCCTGGGGAAGCAGCAGACCAGCAGGCTCCTTTGGCTGCTCCATGTTCCTCTGGCTGGTTCCTTCCCACCTCTCCTGAAATATCATAGTCACAAAGCTGCAAATAGCCCAGGTGACCATTTGCACCAGCCCTCCACCAGTGGGACAGGGCACCTCTCCACCATCCCGGGGCTTCGTCGGGTGTATTTGTCCCCAGGGAAGGGGAAGGCAAGCCCAGCGGAGGAGGACACCCCATAGCCTAAGATGTTGAGGTGACAGGCTAATCAGAATCAGGTCTCTTGCATTGCTCTTCCCTGTTCCCCTGCCTTTGACATGTTGGGGTTTGTTTCTCCTCACACAGAAATGACACCAGCTTCTGCCCAACTCCATTTCACGGCCCAGGCCTCTCGCCCTGGGTTCCTGGCCCCACAGCCCCCTGCTCTCTCTGGCTGTGAACCACTGGCCACCGCCTGGGAGAACCCAACAGCGAGGGCTGCCCTGGGGCGGCAGAGATGTTCGGCTGTGGATGTACAGGCTTTCCCCTGCCTTTCAAAAGACCATCTTTCTTTTTACTTTTTTTTGTGCAAGCGCTGCATAGAGCCAGGTTGACTGTGCCAGGTGAGAAACTCTATCAAGTACACCAACAGTGTGGGTCTAGTAATTAAACTGGCAGCGTGGGCTCAGACTGGCGTTGACAATTAAAAGGGAAAATCTGCATTACCAGACAGGGTAAAAATAAACAGACATGCATCCAAACCTACCAAAGATTCTAGTTTTCCTCCTCTAGCCAGTAAATAAGACTACGTAAAACCGCATATATATATATATACATGTATAAAGGTCCAGGGACTCTGGGGCTGCAAACCTCCTGGCCAGTGTCCCTGGAGCTCTAGAGTCTCTGATTCTCTGAACCCAAACAGTAATGGTGTCAGGAACGGGATTTTGAGGTTGGGGTGCCGTGGACCCTGGAGGGGGGGAGGGCAGATATGAAAAGTGTGGAGGGAGCAGTGTTGGGGCATTGCTGTGCTTCTCTTGGCATGCCTTATTCAGCGCCAGTGTCCCTGGAGCTGTAGGCTCTCTGCTTTTCTGAACCCTAACCCTAATTGTGGCAGGAACAGGATTTTGAGTTTGGGGTGCCATGGGATGTGAATAGTGTGGAGGCAGTGCTTGTGGTGCATTGCCGTGCTCCCCTCAGCATTACATTGGCAGCACCAGATTCCCTGCAATTTGNTGGAGGGAAAACTGACAGCAGGTTCAGTGCTGGCGCCGGCCCTGCCCACAGGGTCTGGTGAAGGTTGTGCACTGGCTTTGTCGCAGGGGGCATTCATCCTGCTTCACTGGCCTGGGACAAAGCTGGAGGCAACCACAGCAGCGAGAGGCTAACGAGATGGTTTTAGGGCACTGGGTGGTGAAGTCACCTCAGGCAGGAAAACTGGTGTTTCAGTAAGTGTGGGCCAGGTTGTGTCCACCTACAGAAACTGACTGGTCTCTCTCTCCACGGCTGTGGTGCAATGCCCTGAATCATTGCTAATCGCTACTCAGGCTGACAACGTTCCTGGGCTGCTGGGCAGAGCGTTTCTGTGATTAGCAGGAAGCTGGCAGAGCTGTCTTGCGCTGCTGGTGCCCATCTGGAGAGACATGCTGGGAGCGAGTGACTGAACACATCCAGAGGGGCAGACGAGCCTTCAGTGGGGATGGACACCAGGAGAGCCATGGAACCATCCTGCTCCGTGAGTGGGCTGTCCTCAGCAAAGGGTATCAGGATACCGTTGGATCAGAGCGCTCGTATAACATCATCCAGGCTGGGCCTTGTCCAGGGAGAGATGGCTCCAGAGCTACTCATGGGAATGTTCATGAGCAGAGCATTGTGATGGACACAAGTGCTCACGGCCCCAGAGCGTCAGCTCCTCATCACAGGGGTGTAATGGCTGCCTTTTTTTAAGGCAAAAGGTCATTGAGTGTCTTGAGGGTGCTCTTTCCCCTGGAGCTGGAATAACTGCCCTGCTCCCTCCCTATACTTCTGGAACATGCCCCCTGCTCCCCTGCTGGGCCAAGGGCGCGTGCTGCTGCCAGGACCGCTTCCTCTCCTCCCTTTGGTGGGTGGCACGAGGACCTCTCTGCTCCTACAGAGGAGTGGCTGGTAGGGGCCTCAGCAGTGTCACAAACCTTGCATCTACCTAGAAGATGGAAAGGTCCATGAAAAATCAACAGCTCATCTATTTCTCACTGCTGAAAGCCTCAGGAGAGGCTTGAGGATTTCTTACAGCTGTCCTGGAGGCCAGAGGAGAGCAGAGGTGTGAATGCAAGGCCAGGCATGCACGGCCACATGTGCAACCAACGCAGTGCACCCAGTGCTCGGCCTCAGTGCCCTCCTAGGTGCTCTGGGCACCACCCCATCCTGCTCATGGTTCTCCAGACGCTAACCCCGGCTGCATTGTCTCTCATAGCATCCCAGAAGGTGTATCTTTCCCCTCCACAAAACTCTTGTGAAGCCCCATCCCAAAATCAGGAGGTAAGTGCTGGGGAAGGCTATACCTCCCCACTGCAGTCGTGTCCCAAAGGGCTGTGTCCCTGGCGACCAGTGGCCGTACAGACTATTTCTCACTGCAAAGCACCTCCTGATTGCACTAACAAGGGCAGGGTCCTACACTTT
>WEIS01005668.1:3173-13719 GCA_013389965.1 Todus mexicanus | reverse complement strand
CCTCAAGTTGCCCCAGCCAGGGGAGGTTGAGGTTGGAGCTGAGGAACAATTTCTTGCCCAGTGTCAAGGGTTGCCCAGGCCTGGCCCCGGCTGCCCAGGGCAGGGGTGGAGTCCCCCTGATCCCTGGAGGGGTTTCCAAGCTGTGGAGATGTGGTGCTGAGGGACACGGGGCAGTGGTGTCCTGGCAGGGCTGGGTTAATGGTTGAACTCAAGGTCTCTTCCAACCAAAACAGTTCTATGATTCTATCACTCTATGCAAGAGCATTTCCAGCACCTCCTGCCTAGGTGGCATGGAAGGGGACATTGTACGGCTGCTTGGGGGACTGGATTCCTCTTGTTTCTGACCTGTAGATCTATTCCTGGGCTGGCATAAATGCAGCAGCTGAAACCTTGCAGAATATTTTCCTTTCTTCAGTAGGTTGAATCATATCCCTTTCCAGAATATTCTGGCTTTCCAAAGCTTTCCTAGGGAGAAAGTTATTGACCATCTAAGTCCTAGCTCAGTGTAGCCCTCTCACCCCAAGTGAACTATGCGAGAGAGAAGCTCCCAGTCATGTACACCGTGTTTCTAAAGCAAGGTGTCATAGCTGAATCCGCAAAACAGTGTTGTCCTTAATGATCCTCACCCTGTTCTGCAATCAGGTACTTGCACTGGAAAACAGATGCCAGCCCTCTCAAATCAGCTCAGTACCAGTATGACATTTTAGGTGGGTGAGGAATGAGCAAACGTTTTGTGTCACTCTCACTGCGTCTGATTTCACGCCCTGATCTGAGGGTTTGTTTTTTCCTCCAAGACTTTATCATTTGGCTATTGCCTGGTATTTGTACTTCATAAGGGAGATACTGCTAATAGGGCCACATATCCAAAGCTGGAGTCAGCAGCGTGATTGGCTTGCTGAGCAGCACAAGTAATGACAGGTTTAATGATGTGAACATCCATATTCATACAGCAATGTCCTGTGCCTTGTTCTCTCTTTTTTTTTAACAGTGATTTTCAGTCAGCAGTTCCTGATGTGGAGGAGTAAAATTGGGACCATGTTCTGTATTCTCATCTCTTCTGGCCTGAGTGGGTGGCCAGCATTGCAGATTATGACTTGGGAAGGTAAAGCACGAGTAAGGTAAGTGTATGTGCTGCAAATAGACCTCTACGGGATGCTAAAACTCTGAGCAGAAGGTCTATTTGTCCCTCATTTTCTCTTCAGGACCTTAAGAAAATGTAGAGGAGAAGGTAGAGGAGAAATGTAGGGGAGAAGTATCTGGATGGCAGTGAATCATAGAATCTTAGAATGGTTTGGGTTGGAAGCGACCTTCAAGATTATTTGGTCCAGTCCCCATGCCATGAACAGGGACATCTTCAACTAGACCAGGTTATGAAAAGCCCCATCCAAACTGGCCTTGAACACTTCCAGGGATGGGGCATACACAACTCCCCAGAGCAACCTGTGCCAGCCTCTCACCACCCTCAGAGTGAAGAACTGCTTCCTAATTTCTCATCTAAATCTCTCCTCTTCCAGTTTAAAGCCATTACCCCTCATCCTGTCACTACAAACCCTTGTAAAAAGTCCCTCATGAGCTTTTTTGTAGGCCTTCTTTAAGTACTGAAAGGTAACAACAAGGTCTTTTCTTCTCCAGGCTAAACAACCCCAACTCTCTCAGCCTATCCTCTTAGGAGAGGCCTTTGGCTTTATCATTGTGGGTTGCACATCCATGAAGTCCTGGGCCTTTAGCCTGTACCAAGGTGCCAGTATTTGGCCTTTCGTTGCCTTGTGTCTGAGACAGACCCTGGTAAGAGTAGCCCAGTAAAAATGACTGCCCTTTCTGCTGCCTTCTGCTGTGGCCTGAACATTGCTCAAAATGAGAGACACAACTTCCCCTCATCCTACTCTTCTTGTGACTTCTTAAACTTCTCTATCAATTTCCCTTGCTTTCCTTCTTTCCTTTCCTGAGGCTTCAGCAGAACCAGCCAAGAAGCCACATTTTGCAATTGTTGTAACTGGTGTAACTGTTTCTGATGAATGAAAAGCAACATCCAAGGAAAGAGGCCAAAGCCAGCAAAAATGTGTCAAGTTTCAGGGCTGCTGGTTAAGATGGGGAAAGTGTCTTGTTTCCCCAGCAACCGGATCACAAATGACAGGTGAAATCAAGCAGTGATTTCTATTTTCACTTGTCTGTTCTCTCTACTTTGCCTGGCATTCATCATCTCTTTTGGTAAAAAGAAAGCAAAAGCCTGTTGCCTCTGCTGCCTAGGGAAAACCAGGGGGTCTAGGCATTTTTTTGCAGAGCCTCTTTCCATTTGTGGGATGAAGAACCAAAGCCAGGGCATCAGTCTCTGCTACTACATGGCAGAATAACTGCCTACAATATGGGCTAACTCAAACAATCTGATTTTTTGTAGGATTTAGTTGACTCTCATATGATGACCTCACCTGGATCAAAATATGTTGAGTTTTTTTTCTCCTTGTGACTCTGATCATTAAATATCTGTGTTGTGGTAAGAGTCTGAGCACTTTCACCATGTGCTTTTAGGTCAAGGATTGCAAAAGCCTCTGAGCTGTGTTATCTCATCAGTGGGCTCATGGCCACAGTTTTGAGTACAGCTACACAAGCAAATGCAGGCACTGCAAACATGGGATCCCTCCTTCTTTATCAGTAATTTCATAGAATTGCAGAATCGTGAAATCTTAGAGTCATAGAATCATGGAATCTTAGAATCATAGAACGGTTTGTGTTGGGAGGGATCTTTAAAGGTCACCTAGTCCAACCTCCTGCACTGAGCAGGAACATCTGCAACTGGAGCAGGTTGTTCAGAGCCCTAGCCCAGGGCCTCACCACCCTCATGGTAAAAAATTGTCCTCCTTATGTCTAGTCTTCAGGGCAATCACTGGTGTAAAAGGTCTTCACCAAGTAACTTTTCCTCATTTTTGTGGTCTGCTCAAGCTTGTTTATTCCATCCAAACGAACAGCAACACTGTGGTTAGGAAAAACAGCCCTCTGCCTTGTGACTTTCCCTTAGGGATGCTCTGCCTCTTTTTCTCTAGCATCCAGCTTTTTCTCTACATGGCTTGTGGATGCTTTGGTTCATGGACATGCTGGCAAACAACACCCATTTCTGTGCCTGTACTCAGCATGGACAGAACGCTCCCCACAGACAGCTCAGCTCCTGCCGGCATAGGGTGCTGCTTGAGGTTTTGATGGTGCCCTCTTCCTCAACAAAAAGCTTGCTCCGTTAGTAGGTTCACTTTCTTAGGTCAGCATGAAAATGCTTTTCTCAAAGCAGCCAGGAGACACTCCTTTTTTTCACCTCCAGAGGCTGGTTGATAGTGCTCAAGTGGAAGGACTCTTTGACTTGGTGTGAATTCATTAGGGAACTTCTCTTAAGGGTTTGATTCAGTCAAGGCAGCAGGAACCTTTCCAGGAGCTGCCTTGTGTTTCAGGACCAGCCCCTCTTGGTTTATTTATTCTATTCAGGTGTTGATACCTGAGGCACCTCTAGCAGCTGTCCTTTCAACCCTGAAGACAACATTGAGGCCTTTTCTCCCTTCTTCAGCTGACCTTGCTGTGGTTTTTCCTCCAACTGCGCTGCAGAAGTTGGAGCAGGCCCTTTGCAGCCATCCCTCATCCAACACCCTGGAGGAACGAAACTGGTGGAGGAGGGGTTGCCTCACACCAACACCCAGACCTCTCATCACCTCCACTCCTGCAAGATGAAACGAGGAAGCCCAGGGGGAGAGAGGGTTCTTCTGGGAGATGGCAAGCACCGAGCTTGTCCCCAGAGCTAGGAGACAGCAGGACAGGGAAATGCAAAGAGCGAGTACAGACACCGTGAAAACAAACCTCTTCATGCCATGGAGCAGCAAAGGTCGTGAAAAGCATCTCTATCCAGCCTGCTCTTTCCTTCCCCAACAACAAGCCATCAGATATTACCTCAATGTATGGAGAAAGATGACTCTAGGCAGCAAATTTCAGGAATTGAAGCTTCCTTCTGCATTGATTTCAGTCTGGCAAGTGAAGTGCTGCTTGGGTAGTTGTTCTTTAAGACCTGAAATGGCTTTTGTGTTACGATTGGATTTGCACATGATGATGCTCATTTGTTTTGGATCATGCTTTGCACCATTTTTAACAGCTACATAGCTGGTAATCCAGAAATGCCTGGACAAGTTGGAACATATCTGTCATATCCAGAAGGCTTTGATAGCTGTTAATAAATATGAGAGAGCCCTTACTGTGGATTTTAGTACTTCAAGGGGGCCTACAAGAAAGATGGGGACAGGCTTTGGAGCAGGGCCTCTGGGGACAGGACAAGGGAGGAGGGGTTGGAACTGCCAGAGGGAGATTGAGAGTGGAGAGAAGGGAGAACTTGTTGGTGCTGAGGGTGGGGAGAGCCTGGCCCAGGTTGCCCCGAGAGGTGGTGGCTGCCCCATCCCTGTCCCCATTGCAGGGGAGGTTGTTGGGGGCTCTGAGCAACCTGCTCTAGTTGCAGATGGCCCTGCTCCCTGCAGGGGGGTGGGACTAGATGAGCTTCGAAGGTCCCTTCCAACTCAAACCATTCTGTGATTCTATGATTATGAACAATTTAACGGTCTTAACCAAGACAGAGTGGTGCCAAATAGAGAGGGTCAACCATACTGGCTCCCCAAAATGTGCAAGGTCGAAGGAGAAACTGAAAAATCAAGAGGAAGAAAGTATTTTATCACGTTGGCAGAGAGCAAAGTGAGGTACTGAATGATTTAAAGGTTTGTGGGAGAACACATGGGGCTCTTGCAGAGTCTGGATATGAATCCAGTAGGTATCTAGCTGCTCTGCAAACCTTCTGGCATTGTGATCTCTGCACAAATACCAGCTGTTCCCTCTCTCACATCTGTCTTTAGGACCCCTTTTAAAGAAGGAGTGGGGGAAAACGACAACAGCACTACAAAGAAGGGCTGAGGGGAGGCTCATGTCTCCAGCAGCCCAGCTTCTGGTCCATCCTTGTCCCCTCTCTTGGCAGAAGGAGAACATTAATGCTGGTGAGAGAGGGGATGAATGCACAGAACTTTCAACCACCTCAGGGAAGACACAACCATGTCCATGCTCTGCAAAAGGCAAGTTCAGACATATAAGCACAGGTAATTTGGCTGCGTTTCTGTGTTAGATAAATACTGATCGACAAAAAGCTGCCAAGTGTTTAAAAAACCTGGCTTAGGAGTATTTGGGGCTGGTTGGGGTTTTTTTGGAGTTTGCTAGTTTTTCTGCACCAGCCTAAGCATTTGGAAAGCATCTGCAGCAACTGTACAGCCAACGTTGTCCAAAATGATGTGATGGAGGAATCAGAGATTTAAACCTCCCATCTCCTGCGGCTCCTTACAAACATCATTAAAAGCAGTTTTTTCAAATTCGTCCTGCAACGATGAGATGCTGCTTTTTCCCTATCCCATCTCCACATTTTCATTTCCAGATTTCTCCACTGGCAGAACCATTCATGGAAAGACAACCCTTCATCACTGTTGGTAAATTGCTGAATTTTTTCATGTCCTGTAGCTCCTGTGAAACACGACCAGGAAATAACCCAGCGAGTGCCTTTAGAAATCCATAGAGAATTTTTAGTAATAGCTCTAATTACAACAAACCAGCACTTATCTGAGTTTCACACACAAAACCTGTGCTTTTCAGATGTGCTTTTGGTCTCCTCAGGTTTAAATGAAAGAAAAGAAATACACAAGCAATTAGAGCCTTTCTTTTTGGGGGCATGTTTTCTTCGTAAGATAATAAATGTCCTCAAGACATCATCTGCAGGATGTAATAATGAGAAATTCATAGTAGTCCTGAGGAATTGGAGTGGTGCCCAAATCCTTCACTCTGCAGAGAGCATATAGCTGATTTTCGGTGCAAAAATTGTATCATCTGGAATTTCTTGAAGGTCAATGACCTCAGATAGAAATTTTCCTATTAGGCAACGTTAATCAGATTGAGGCTGATCTGATCAAAGACCTGAGGAATCGGCTTTGGCTCTTCTTGGCAGGGTGAAGCCTGTTCATCCAAGTGCCACAGATGCTGAGACATTCCTTCATACGGTACGAGCCAAGTCCTTGCACACTGCCAAGTGCTTCCTCTGAAATTCACGGGAATCAGGAGTGAGTGGCACCTGGCAAGATCGAGCTTGCTGTAAAAACCCTTTGGAAAGGACTGGGTTTCCATATCAGAACCTGGTGTAGAAACCTCATTGTGGCCCCAGTCTTGCTGTTGGCCGACGTGAGCCGACATCACCATCATCATGTAGGAAAGTTTGTAAACCAGGGTGGGGAGTCTGCAGCTCGAGTATTTACAGAGTGGAATTTCATTCATACAACCCTGATCACATGGCTCGTTCTTCCATGGTTTTACAATAAAATCTTGGCTGATGTGTTAGTTAAGCCTATTTTGCCCCGAGAAAGGAAGAGGTTCCCCACCATTGTTGCTGGAAAACATCAGATCCATTGCACAACTCTGCTGGGAAACATACAGAGGCATCAGCAGCTACTCAGCCAGCCTTTGCCTACACTTGGCCACTGCAAGAGGCCTGAACTTGATTAAACCTTCACACCAAATCCAGACAGAGAATGGAAAAAAATCAGATTTTCCCTCTTCCACCTGTGAATGCCAACTTTTTAAGTTCATAAGTCCAGATGCACAAAGCCAAGCAGGTGTTGATGAGACGTACACTCACATCTTAGGAGGAGGTGCCCCACAGCTCACCAGCACCCCAGCTCCGCAGAAGGGTGGCTCATATGTTGTTGGAGTTGTTGCAGTGGCTAGGAATCACCAAGAGAGGGTGAGATCTCACGGCCAAGACCAACAGCAGAGCTGAAGAATCCAAGGGCAGAACTGCCCTGACAGACCTTTTGATGATATTTCATGCTTTGAAGAACATCTCTTTAGATATTTTCCTGAAGCCAAATCCACCAGCATTGTCCTGAGGTGGTTTGTGGGGTTTTTTTCCCCCCAATCATTCGTGCAGCACATTGCTGCTATAAACCTTGCTTACCTGGCAGCTGACAACCTTTCTCGCTGGTGATTCTTATCTCTGAGTTAAGTAAAGCACACAAAACATGTTTTCATCTGATCTGGAAGCAGGCTGAGCTGAGAAGGAACAGTTTGGCCAGCGTGAGACGCAAAGGAGATTACAGGAACCTTGCATCAGCCCTGCACAAACAGCGCGCTGGCTGCTCGAGCCTGCGAGAAGCAACAATCAGGGCTCTCCCCCAAATGTTGGGTGCACCTGCTTTGCTCGGGATGTGCCTCAACCTCTGGCACAGAGGTGTTTATGAGCTTCAGCACAGATCCCCAGCTACTCTTCTTCCAGCATCCACCCAGGTCCTGCTGCATGCAGCTGTGTTCATGCAGTGCTCAGCCTGTGATCGTCTGCTCTGGATGCTCGGTTGCGGGGACTTTGCTCCCGCAGCAGAAAGCAAATAGTTTTGGGTGGCTTCTCCTGGAGTCAGTCTGAGTTCACACAGTGGGCCCTATGTTACTTGAATTTTTTTCTATTATCTGACCTATTCCAGCTCCCATGAGCTGGACAATGAATTTTGACCTAGTTCTGTAGACATGTGACACAATCTAGCTCTCTGGAGCATTGGAAGTCAGTTTAAGCAACCTCTTCTCTCCTTCCACATTCACTGCCCTATTTCAGCCTGTAGGTCCCATTAACTTTGCTGTTTCCAGTTTTTCAGGGGAAAACTTCTGGATTTTATTATTATCAAATAATGTGAAGGTTTGATCCAAAATCTACTCCAAATGAGATGTATATAAAGGTGACCTGTTCTGATGTAAGGACATCTAGACATCCATAAAGCAGCATTGCAAGCAGGCTTCCTTTCCTCTGTACTGAAGAAAGTTAATAGAGCTATTGTATAGATTTTAAGCCAAAAAACCAATTATTTTGATGGTTTAGTATGATGGTACCCAAACTTCTTGCTGGACATTGGGATTTGTCAGTGCTGGGGAAGGACCTACTGCTCAAGTTCAATCTCTCTGTGGAAAACCCAGCATGTCTGGTGGCTTTGGATCAGCTCGGCGTGTTCTGTACTATACAGTGGTGCCCCAGAGAAGATATAATTTAGAGCAATCTGCTGCTTGTAAGACTACTCAGGTACCTGGCATTGGACACCAGCTTGTCCACCGGACAGACTACAGGTAACCAAGGGATGATGGTGGGAAGCAGGATACATGAACTGTAGTAGGAGTGACAGACCACGCATAGGACTTGTGTCCCCTTTGCAGTTGCCTCCAGAAAGTATCAGCTGAAGGCAGTGTCTTGGTGGACCACCAGCTATTTTTTTTCAGATTGAAGATTTCTGATTAACTGATGTCTTGCAAAACATGGGCCAGAAAATCTCATTCTGGAGGCAGCCTGGCTCCTCACCCGTGGTGCAGCGCAAGTGTCTCTTCAAAGCACCACCCAGCTTTTACCCAAAGCTTTCAGCAGCAAAGAAACCTGGCTTTGAAGCCTGCAACATTTTTTCTTAGGTAACTTTAACTGTGATGCCATTAACGACTGTCTCTCAGGTGGCACCAACCACATCTCATGTCGATGCACAGTTACCACGTACTTATTCAGTGTACGTGTATCACTGCAGTGTCTGAGGAGCCCAGGGCTTTACAACAGTGACCACACGGATGTCATTAAGCATGAGGAGATTGAATTGAACCAACCTTTTAGTCAGGTGGTTGCTGACCACAATGATGTGTAGCAGGACAAGGGAGCAGCGTAGAGAGTGATGGTTGCACAGCACATAATAGCTAGACCAGAGCAGCTTTGGGAATGTGTCTTACAAAGTAATCCCGTCAGCATCTCTAAGTGCCACTGGCACTCTGAATCTCACTGAATGGAGAAAGAGAACAGTGACAAAAGCTTAATCCCATTGAAAAAACCTCCCATTAGCTTCATTGGAGCCAGGACATTACCCTGGGACTCTCTGTACTGCAAGCTGTTCTGTGCAGATGGACCTCTGATTTTGTTCAAGCTTTGCTGGTTTTCCTGGGGCTGCAGATGGCTCTGAGAGCTGCTGCACAGAGCAGGGCTGGAGCAAGTGCTTAGAGGAAGGAACCAACAAAGCGTGTCTCTTACTTGGAGGGACTGCAGAGTGCCTGCTGGCTTTGCAGACCCTACAACCTTCTGAAGCCTCCCTGTCTGGGATGATGGGCCAGAGGGTGTGAACCAGGAATCTGAGGAAGACAGCAGCAAAGTCCAGACCTGAGTGTGTGGCTGGACGTTGCTTGTCATCCCTTGGAGCTCTCAAGGATGACAAGCAATGTCAAACCAGTCTCCCTTCCTTAGAGTCCACTCTTTCCAAATGTCACTTGGTGGAAAAAAAAGTATCCCCTCTAATGTGTGGAGGAAAGGTCAAAACCATTGCAATTTGGGAATATGATGCATCCAACCAGGGCTTTCCTGGGGAAAACATTTCCCAGAAAATTTTAATGTTACCAGTTTTGGAAAAGTTCTGCTCCAGCCACGAGCTCGAGATCTGCAGGGAAAAAATAAGGAGATGTCTTAGATGACCACAAGATGGCAGCTGGAGTCTGGGAAGTTTTTTGCAGATACAGTAGCTCCCAGGGAAAACTGAGTCATTTGCCAACCCAGTTTTAAATCGCTCCAGACAAGAGTCGGCATTTGGGAATATGCACCTGCACCACTTTGGCTTTGAACATTTCACGTGTGAGCTCAAAGCGGGTGAGCTCTGGAATATCTTATTACCTTTTTCATTTCCCAGCTCCTCTGAGCCTTCCTCGATTAGTCAGTATCAAATAAATGGTTTAACCAACGTAATCCCTGTTGATAGGGAAACAGCAGTGCATCTGGTTTAACACAGCTCTGATGATCTAGTCTGCTCCAACACCTAATTCAACAGAGATCCGGAGCCAGATGCTCTGCCCACCTTGTGCCATGACCACTTCTGTCTGTGATTTCTCCTGGAGCTGTTCTCCTCCACTCGCCTTTTCAAATGGCTGATTGTGCGTGTCGTTAATCAATGATTGTGTTTCATTCCAGAGGAGACCACATTTCAGCAGCAGTTTAAGCAAGCCCTGGGATGTCCTTTGTCTCTGCACTGCAGTTTAGCAGAGGGATTTGCAAAGGTTTCTCGTGTGGAGCTCCTCTCATGACTGTTGCCCTCACCAAGGGTTGGGAAATGATTCACAAGCAGAGTTAAACATCCCTTGATGCAGGCAGTGTGAGGCCTGACATTTCTCATACTTGTTAAGATCATAGAATCATTTTAGGTTGGAAGAGACCTTTAAGATCATCAAGGCCAACTGTTAACCCAGCCCTGCCAGAGCACCACTGCCCCGTGTCCCTCAACACCACATCTCCACGGCTTGGAAACCCCTCCAGGGATCAGGGGGACTCCACCCCTGCCCTGGGCAGCCTGGGACACGCCTGGGCAACCCTTGACAGTGGGCAAGAAATTGTTCCTCAGTTCCAACCTAAACCTCCCCTGGCTGGGGCAACTTGAGGCCGGTTCCTCTTGTCCTGGCGCTTGTTCCTTGGCAGCAGAGCCCGACCCCCCCTGGCTCCAAGCTCCTGAAT
>WEIS01005665.1:0-22240 GCA_013389965.1 Todus mexicanus | reverse complement strand
TTCAGGGAGCTGTTGAGAGTGATCGCTGTCCCTGCGCTGCAGACGCTGGACAAGCCAGGCAGGCTGCTGTCTTTCTTCTCAGGTGGAAATAGAAGCAGAGCAGCAGGTAAACAGCAGCATGTGAGACGGGCACTATGTGGGGCAGCTCCCACAGCCACCACCTTTCTTGGTGACACTGTTAATGATGGCATTTGGCTGGGCCTGGGTGCAGCAGGAGATGCTGAGGAAGCCCTCACGCTGAGGAGCTGCAGAGTTGCTCTGAGGAAAAATCCCACTGTGAGTGACCTTGCTGTGAGAGGAGGAGGGTCGGGCACGCTGGAGCTCGGCTCAGAGATCTCCTTTGTTCTTTCAGGAGCTTGGGGAAGCTTTGCATGGGAGAAAGGCGAAGGGGTCAGGCAGCCTCTGTGACACTCCCTCAGCTGCTGGAGAAGGAAGAGGAGGAAAAACGGGAACAAAAAGAAGCCAAATAACTAAGTACTCTCCTGGTTTCTCTCCTGTATAAATGGCATTGTCCGCTCTCTGCTGTTTTCTCCACCTTCATCCTCCAATGCATCTCTCAGCGCATGGAAGGAATAAACCAGGTCTGAAGATTGAGATAGGAGCCCATGGTGCTTTTCCCAGGAAGAGTGGAGCGATCTGGAGACTTTCAGAGGAGATGAGAAACAAAAAAGGATTGAGGAGCTGATGTAGGGGCTGAGAGAGAAGAAATAAGAGGGGAGAGAAAAGGTTTGTGGCTGTTAATTGCAGGGCAGGCAGAAGACACCAGTAACTGAAGAGTTTGGCACCTCCTGACTGTCAGGCTGCCAGCCCCAAAGGTGCATTTCTGGCAGCTGTAGCCTGGGTCCATCCAGTGCCAGTAGCAGGAACAGCATAAAGGAAAAAAAAAAAAAAAAGAGGTTAGTGTAGAAAGCCACCTAAATCCTACTGTGTGATTCCAGAAGGTTCTGCAGCCTGTCCTGGGCACCATGGTTGTCATCAGGGTTGTGTTGTTCCCAGACACCAACCTGATGAGTTCTGAGGGAACCAAAGGATGTCTGTGCAAATGCCAGCTACCTCCTGGGCTGCAGCATGGCTGGTGAGTGGGCACTGTCCTTCCTCACTGGTGAGAAGCAGTGGAGGCTGGATGGAGAGATGCTCCACGTCTCCTTGAGGTGACAGGAGTTCTGAGAGAGTCTGAGTTTTGGTGTTGACCTTCAGCTGCTGCAGACTTCTTCCTGCTCTGCTTTGGGGGCTGACACGGGGAGGACGCATCAGCTGAAGTTGTATCGGGCAAATATTCTGGATGTAGATATTTTCCATAGTTAGTGTGGGTTTTTATCAATAGATCTTTCTGGGTGGAGGATAAGGACCATTTTAGTCTTCCTTGCTGCTTATCAGAAGGCAGAGGATTGGGCTAGAGCCATAGCTTGTGAGGAGCGACCAGATAGTTACAGACAGACCCATGAAATGAGGAGCGTGGCACCACTTTGGTTTAGAGCCCAGCTCCAGAGCAGGATGCCTGGAACCCCTGTAATACAAATAGCAGGGAGTTTGTTCATCCAGTAAAAGATTTTCTGACCTTATCTAGCCTTCCTTACTCCCCACACCTCTTCATTTCAAAAATCATCATGGGAGCACTCTGCCCATGCTGGAAGGTCTATCCTTCCCCTGCTACTGCTCTGAAAGATGATGCTCTCTGTCTTGCTGCTGTATGGGGCGTCTCCTGGGTCCCTATCACTGAAGGAAAATAAATCTGTTTACAAGAAACAAACAGCTCTGTGTAAGCTACAGCTGTGAGCTGCCAACTTCATGTTCTTCCAACACAGAAATGCGTATTTCCCCCACCATAAAGCGCTCCATTAGCAGCAGCCACGGTGCAGCTCCAGGGGTGTGTGGTTATGAGATCATGTCACTTGGGAATAGCAAGCACCAGACTATACCCCGTGTGTTATAACTACAGATGTGTGATGATTATCTCATGATAACCATTCGAGTTCCTGCTGTAATGATGCTCTTCAAAATTTATCCCTCGGAAGTTTTTAGGATGGGATCAACCTGTGCTTGGAGCTGGAGCAAAGCGCTGCGCTCAGGGTCTGCTCCATGAAACCAAGATCCTGGTGCTGCGTGTGCCACGAAAAGATGTAGCTGTGACGTCTTGCTGAGTTCGAATGATGTGTGTAACCAGAAAGTCAGATAATTTCTAGTTGGGATGATAAGTAGTAAAGCCCAAACCGCTAATATCACTAAATACGGTTGCATGAGATTGAATAAGAATACCCCTGTTGTCAACCACATTCCCATTTTTATTGCTAGATAATGCAGTGATATATTATTATAGCTCTTGCTGTATGTTTTCTCTGTATATACATTCATCATCTAGGCTCTAGGAGAGCTGCAGCTGCAGCAGGAGTGGAAGCACACGGGGAAATGACTCACCTCCCATGGGCTAAACGTGGATTTTTCAACCCATCAAAGCACAGGAAAACTGACATGAAGGTGGAGCAGTGTATTATTCGGGGAAGGGAATGTCACGGCAAACGACTGCTTTGCGTCTGGTCTATTTTTTAATAGACTAGTAGGCTGTGAAGTAAGTGTGAAGAAAATGTACTTATTGTTGTGTTATGAAAGGTCAAGTACACTAAACACCTTCAGCTGCAAATGATGCTGCAGTTACAGCCCATCTGTGCCCTAGTCTTTCCTGGTAGGAGGACTCAAGTTCTGAAATGAGGAGCTGGGTGAAGTTTCGAGAGATAGCGAGAGGCTCCCTTTGCCTTTATGCTTCTTTGAAACCCCTCCCCTGTTCTCACTAACTGTTCTGTGCAAGCAGTGCTGGATGTGCCTTCCAGTTGCGTGGTTTCGCCTTCCCAGACTAGTGCTGAAAAATCCCTGCCTGAGGGAGCTCTGGAAGCAGTGGGGGTTGCACTCTTTGTAGTCGTGTCTGAGGAAAGCCCTGGGGATAGGAAAGCTTTTCTCCTCTGCACTTTGCAGTAGCATTCAGGTACATCCAAGCTACTCTGAAGCAAAGCTTGTCTCAAGGATTGGCTCAGCCTTCCAAGGAATTCTGCTTTCAAGCTGCACCAGGGGCTCCAGCGTGCGCAGGGGAGCCTGGAGTGGCTCTGGTTCCCCACAATTTTATGCAGAGCGGAAAATACGTAACCCTCACCCAAGGGATCTTAATGTCAGGCAGCCTTTCGCCTTTTGTTTCCAGAGTTGGGAGGTAGGAAAGAGTGGCTTTGGAATGGTACTGGTGGACAGCTTTGCCTCTGCCCAAACTCCAGCCATCCCTGCCTTGCAGGAGCTCTGCAGCTTCTCCCCATGAAAACACCCCATGGAAAATTCTGTGCTCCTGCACAGGACTCGGAAGTAATGCAAGATCTCTCCCCACTTCTCCCCTTCCCAGAAATCAGGCTGTGTGTCTGGGTTTGCACGCGGGCACACGCCAAGTTCCAGCCCAGAGGGAGATCTTACACCTGACTTACAACCTGCTGACATAATTTTATTATGGAAGCAGTGACATAACTTTATGGTAATGCGAATACGCTGCTGTAATGCTGGGGGCTTACAACAGTTTTATGAGGTGCCTGTGTAGGAGGTGACATCCCCAGCACAGCAGAGCCAGCGGTACCTGGCTGGGACCCTTCCAGCGAGGGGCCGGGTGGCTGCAGGGTACCTGGCAGCAGCTGCAGTCATGGAGGGTTTCTCATGCAGCAGACCTGGGACCTGCTAAAGGGATGATTAGATGAGCTGAGACAGGTTAAAGCAATCATGGGCAGAAGCTCTGTTGCATGGGTGATTGGGAGCTTCCCACAGAGAGCACGTTCACCTGAGAGCAGACCATGACCCCTGAAAAACTGGCAGGTTTTAATTCTGCTTTTAGCCCTGAGATAGAGACAATAAAATCAATTTTGTAGATGCTACCATTGATCAACTTCTGGTAAGTTCAACAGTTAGAGCTCCGGCTCTTCCAACCCTGCCAAAGAGAAACACAGGATCACAGAATCCCAGCATGGTGGGGTTTACAAGTGCCCTCTGAAGACTATCTGGTGCCACCCCCCTGCTCCAGCAGGGTCCCCCCGAGCAGGGGGCCCAGCATCGCAGCGTCCAGGCGCGCTTGGAATCTCTGCACACAAGGAGACTCCACAACCTCTCTGGGCAGCCTGGGCCAGGCTCCAACTCCCTCACAGCAAGGAATCTTTTTCTCCTGTTCAGATGGAAAAAACAAATTAGTAGCAAAAGGGGAGAAGAGACTATCTATTCTGTTTAAAGCATGGATCGGTGGCCTCAGAGCCTTATCAGAGTGGTTTTCTGCTGCCATGGGCCAATAATGAAATGTTCATGGCTGGTGCAGTTGTGTTTGGGGGAGCTGGGTCTCCTCTGAACAGTCGGGTTCCCCTGGAGCATCTCAGGGCACTGGGTTTTAATTAACATGTAAAACCGTGTTTGCTACGATCTTCCATTATTGCTATTAAGAGGATAAAATCTTCCATTATTCATGTAATTTCTGTGTGTGCAAAGTCAGAGCTAAGGAGTGATTGGAGACAAGAAGGGAAGTTATGGTCGTTAGTGCATGTATAGGTGGCATTCAGCAACCAACTTGTGTTGCAGAACCTGTGCGGATGAGGTGACAGCTGAAAAAATCCATCTGTGTTACAGCACTTGACTCCAAAACTGTCCTAGAAGAGATGTGGTTCTGGTGCACACACCACTGCTGTGTGAGGCTGAGGCAGCTGCCTCTGGGTCAATACTCGTCAGTTACTTGATGTTCTGAAATGATTGGTTCTGAAACCCTGGACCGAACACCTGTGTGAGCAAACCAGCAACTTCCAGTCTATATCCACACCTATTTCTGCAGAGTGTGGCTCCACGAAGCCCCTCACAGACAGGTACCGTGTCCAGTAAAGTGATACATCTGGAACAAGCATCTAATTTATCTACACACAGGACCAAAAATATTAAAAACTCGGGCATTCGGGGCACTGAAATGATATTCTGGGAGAGACTGGTGGCTCTAAAGGAACTGGATGTCCCAGAAGAGCGAGAGTAAATGGTCATTTTTAGAGAGTTCATGTAGTTAGTCTATATGGTGAGAACAAGAACTGAAGCCCGGATTTGAAGCATGAACAATATATGTGGTTTTTAAAGGCCTGTGTGGGTCTTCGGTGCTCTTCTCTATTATTTCTCCAATGTTCTTACAAGTTGGTGAAAACCAAATGTAACACAACTGGGTGGGAAATGGACAACGCCACCGGCAGAATTTTGGCCTCAGGCATAACAATTCCAATTCTTCAGTATTTTAATACTAAAGACAAGGAGAGCCCATAAACCTATTTGAAAAGTTACGTATTAGTTAGCTGAGACAGGAGTCCTGTCCAAATCCCCTTCATTATTTTCTAATTGCTACTGTTAATTAGAACGGCGAGGTCTGAAACTGCCTGAGTAGATCAATGAATAATTCATCACTGCTTTTTTTATGCAACAAAATTCTTATTCTTTTTTTTTTTTTTCCCCCAAACAGAGAGCCACAAAGTGAATGCAAACAGCTAATTAAAGAAAGGTGCTGATGCCAGCAAGCGCTCGGATGGGGTTTTGAAGACCTTACACCTGTTTTCGTACTTTCCGTGTGGGACTGAGTTTGGAGAAGGGATGTTGATGCTATCTTGGCGTGTTCAGTCAAGGCTGATTAATCCTGGACGCTCTTGAGGCTTTTCGGTTCGCATTGACATTGCTCTGAGCCACGCCAGGAGGCTGTGCACCTGCGGAAGATGAGCAGAAGTTTCTCGTCCTGCAGAGACTACTGAGCTGGTGGGTCTGCACCATCTCTTGGCACTGCTGCTGTGGTGTAGAGCCACCCTGAGCTTGCTACGGCAGCGTCTGAGCTTAGTTGCTTGCCGATATCTGAAGCAATATCTGCTGTTGTCACCGTTTGGGGTCAGGGCACCCCCCTTCTCTTTTCTGCACCCCCTGTGTGATATGCGAAGTCTATCAATGACCTTAGTTAACATACCAATCCTTGGTACTAACTATAAACATGGAGCGTTATCACTGCTAGAAGCAGACTCTGGTAAACGTGCTGCTAACTTAGACTTAGCTGAAAAGTAAAAGTCATAGAACAGAATTTCTGTTCTAACCCAAAGCAGGACAGCTGTCCACCAGGAAACTGAACTGTTTTTCTGATGTTTTCCCAAACGCTGGTGGAATGAATGGTCTAAAAGGTTGAAACAGAGGAAAAAAAGAAAGTGGTGGACATTGATTCAGGTTGAGATTATGTTTTCCTTCAAGACAAGAATAGCCATTGTGATGAAGGAGTAAGAAGATGTGTTAGATAAATGGCGTGAACAGCTTTTTGGAAGGTCTGCGCCAAGGACTTGTGAGCACTGCAGTGGGCCTGCCTTGCCCTCAGCAGGTGCAGGAGAAGATAGAGGAGTTCATGTAGCAGCTCCTGGGAAGCCCTTTCCTTGCCTGTGCAAGGGCAACTGTAGAACCAAGAGTGGTGGGATTCATGAGATACTGGTGCCACTGAAAGTGGTGAGACCCTGGCCCAGGTTGCCCAGGGAAGCTGTGGATGCTCCATCCCTGGAAGTGTTCCAAGACCAGGTTGGACAGGGACCTGAGCAGCCTGGGCTAGTGGGAGGTGTCCCTGCCCATGGCAAGGGGGTTGGAAATGAATGATCTTTAAGGTCCCTTCCAACCCAAACCATTCTGTGGTTCTATGATCAGCTGCTTATGCAAAGGGGAAATACAAGGGGAACAAAAGGGATGCTGAGATTTGTCACGGGCTTCGATAGCCTATGAATTTTTCAGAACAGTGACATAAATATTTTACAGTAAAGCCCTGAAGCTTCATTTCAGAGATTTCTCCTAGGCAAAATACCTAAGATTGGAGGTGGTGGGCTGTTAGTGTCTCCAGTCTGTCTCTGACTCTGTGCCAGTCTTGCCTGGTGGTCTCAGCCACTGCCAGTTATTTATTGACTCTGATGATCTTCACTAGAGACCCTCACACTGTTCAGGGTCTCGGTGATATTGGGACCAGCCTTTGTCTTTTGTTTTGTGCCTTAATTTTCTTTTTTTTTTTTCTTTCCAGAATATCTCCCCATTTCCTTTGGTAGCTACTTTACCAATGTAGAATAATCTGCTTCCCTTCTTTTTTATTTTATTTTATTTTTTTCCTAGTGGTAACTTCCCTGTCTACTTGATGTGTCCATTGATTTCAAATCCACCTTACCACCCACAGTGCTGGTGTCAGACCCGTGACTGATGTGCGCCATCAACTACTATGGGCCATGTCATCCTTCCTTTGGTAGTACTTATGCTTCTAACTCCATCATCTTCCCTTGGTCTCCGTGAACAGTGTCTCCACTGCTTTCTTAGGTACACCTCTGTGTTGGTTTACTACCTCCCTCCTTTCAGGAATTTTTCAAGCCAGTAAATATTAGCAATCTAAAACTCCAACCTGATAGAAGATCAAGAAATAAACTAGCTCTTGGTGGACCATACTTAAATTATCTTATAGCACATGCAGACCTATGGTTACGTTTCCTCTGGTCATCTGATCATCTGCTTACCTTATAACTGGGACTGGCTACTGCAAAGACCCCTGGAGACACCCAAGGAGCTCTGTTGGTTTGACTCGCTGGCACGTGTATGTCAGAGGTCCTAAAAGATCAGCTCTTTGCCTCCCGGCACTTGCAATTAATTTCTGCAGCACTTTTTCTGGCAGTGCAATAGGTAATACCAGACAAGGTAGATACCAGCTTTGTAATTTCTAGTAAGACCAGAACGAAATAATGAGGAATTATTTTGTTTCTTAACATGAGAATAGGGAATATTTTTAATATCCAGCATGATTAATTTACCCCCCCAAAATAATAATCTGGATAGATTAATTATACATACACAGCGTTTCTTTTCCCAGATGATCATTTAACCAGCTAACTGTGCAAACCCAACAATTAGAGCATCATTTCCACTGCTCTAATGATACTCGCTGGCGTTCTAGTCCTCGGTCTGCTCAGCCAACTGCTGGGCAAGCAGCAGCTGAGCACACAAAGCAAAGCTTGGCGCTCCTTTGCCAAGGGAGTTTTGATTCAAAGCAGAACTTCTAACAAACTGGTGTTTTCTCACTTCCAGAATCTTTGTCTGTTGACTTGCAAATAGGGGCCGGAGGGTGAAGTTGGCTGTCACCTGGTTTATCTTCAGATCTCAAGTAGGATGACTCTGAATGATCTCCTGAAGTAAGTCTTTGATGTCTTCAGTTTTTCTTAAATATTAATCTGAGGGTTGCTTAATTCCTAACCCTTCTGCATTTACTTACAGGCAATTTAGGGGAAAATAAGCACTGTCCAGACTCAAACTGATCCCTTCTCAGCTTCAAGGTGCATACAGAAATTTTCTCCCTGCTCTTTCCATTAGTCTGCAGTGATACTGATTTCTCCTTGGGCTGGCAGTGAAGGCTGCCAGCCTGTGCCAGGGCACAGCCCATTCCCAGTCCCACCTTGGCAGCAGGAGCGACTGTTGGGTTTGGTTTGAGGACTGTCACCTGAGCGGAGCCCAAGCAATGTGCACAAGGGGAACCTGTGATGGTTTACATGGGTCATGTTTAAGCACACATTTATTGCAGCCCACCGAAGCAGAGAGGCATTTGCTAGTCTCTGTGTAACCAGCTGCTTGATTGTTCTGTCCTTATTTTCACATGTGAACAGATTCCAAGTCTCCAACCATTTTGATGCCCTGCATCATACCATTTGGCTCTTCAAAACTCAGGTTCCATCCATTTGGTGGTCTTGTGAGAAGAGATGGTGAGTACACAGCTTCCAGTCATAGAATCGTAGAATTGTTTAGGTTGGAAAAGACTTGTAAGATCATTGTGTCCAACCATTAACCCAGCACTGCCAGGACACCGCTAAACCATGTCCTTAGCACCAACCAGACAATGTTTCTTGGCCACAGCCGGGTTTTAACAGGGCTCCTTTCATTCTTTTCCCAGTGGCTATAAACACCGGGCTTTCCTCAAGTTTTCTATTTTCATTCTGTGTTTTTACAATTAATTCTTTCACCACTCAAAATCTTGCCTAAATGTCAGGCCTGACGTAAGCCCCATCCTCCTCTGGCGTGGTGAGAATGTGCAAGGGTCCTCACACAGAACTGTGCTCGTGTTGGAAGTTAAACTTCTTTAGACAACATCAGCAATGAGGGTTCCAAGTTCCTCTTGGCAGAAGCTGTGTCCATTTAGCACCTTCAAAGGGAGACTGATGAGTCTCAACGAACAATCTGATGATCTAGGATTAAAATATCTGCCTTTCCCCAAACTCTAGTAATTCCCTGGTTCAGCTGCGCTACTTGTAGCTAAGGAATCACGCGTGAATTTGCATTTTCAGAGGGAATTTTATTTTCCTGTGAAGTTTGCACAACTGTCCTTAGCGCCAGCAGCCCGTTTATTTGATGCTGCCTTGGCTCACCCGAAGCACTGTTGGCTTTCAACGAAGGTCCACGGTTTTGTTGCGGCTGTTGAAAAGTTACCAGAGAAGCTGCTCGATGTTTTCCAAGCGGCTGTTTTGAACTGGCTGCTAAATAATGAGCGGAGGTCTGCTGTGCTGCCATTTTTGGGGGGGAGGCTTTCAAACGGCCTATTTTTGTGCCGTGATGAATTTTAATAATTGCTGTAAGTATGCCATTAGTCAAAATGAAGCAGAAAGAAACCCAATTATTGAACTAGACTGCTGTGACTGGAATCTATAGCTGATATATTAAAGCCCAACTGTCACGCTTAATAATTGACTCAACCCGCTGGCAATTCTGGAAAAGAAAATGAACATTAATAATGAGTTAACTGATCATTATTTTTTTCCCCATACCATTAGAACAATATCCTGCAGTATATCAATTAAGCGATACAATAATTTTACATCATATACGCTGTCTGCTTTCGCCTGTGCTTTTCTACCTCCCACGTTCCCAGCCCCACTTTTCTGTAATTACGGCTTTTTTCAAGGTCTCCGTTCACCACTCTGGTCTGTGTAGGTATTGAAGGAGCTCTCACAGGATGGAACTATTTCACACGCCCATCTTTTCACTTGAGCAAAGAGGAATGATCCACGTACAGACAGGCATGTGCCTACTTGAGAGCGCTTTCCATGCGTTCAGCCTTCTAATTCCCTAGACTGCTTTGGCAAAAAGATGGTGCTGGCAGAAAGAAACACCCAAGTGAAGTGATCAGTGTGTTACAACACCTGAGCCTCTCTCTACTTAAGCTCCCAGTGACACCTGTCTCTCTGTGTCGGGTCTGAAGTGGTTGCTGATGGGGAATCACATCAATCAGCTCCTACTGCTCACCCAAATCCCTCTCTGCTCAAGGGCCCTGCCTGTCTTGTGCCTGGAAGAGAAGCAACTTTTCTGCTCTTCTGTTGGAGCTGGTACAGAGAAGGGCAACAAAACTGGCTAAGGGATTGGAGAATGTGTCGTATGAGGAGAGGCTGAGGGAGTTGGGTCTGTTCAGCCTGAAGAAGAGGAGGCTGAGAGGTGACCTTATTGCTCTCTACAACTACCTCAAAGGAGGTTGTAGAGAGGCTGGTGTTGGCCTCTTCTCCCTAGTAACTAATGACAGGACAAGAGGAAATGGCGACAAGTTGCTCCAGGGGAAGTTCAGATTGGATCTTAGGAAAAAATTCTTTATTGAAAGATTAGTTCAACATTGGACCAGGGTGCCCAGGGAGGCGGTGGAGTCGCCATGTCTGGAGGGGTTCAGAAAGCGAATAGATGTGGCACTTCAGAGCATGGTCTAGTGGCCATGGAGGTGTTGGGTGAAAGGTTGGACTTGATGATCTTAGAAGTCCTTTCCAACCTTAATAATTCTATGATTCTATGACCTTGCAATTGGTTCTGCGGGCAGTGCCTGGTGCTGTGAGTGTGTGGGTACAGCTCAGGTGGCCAGCATTCCCCACTAGGCAGGGCAGAGCAGGCTTCCAGGGGTGGGCAAACCCTAACTCACCAACCGCCTGAAGCCCAAACCTTGACTCCATAGGCTTAGATGTGCTTCTCTCTCAGTGGGTTGTGCTGTAGCGTGGGCAGCAGCCAGCTTTCTGCTCAGGAAAGCATCCACCTACGCTGAAAGGTGCACTGACGTGGCCTGCGAAGCCCACCTCTGGCAGAGTGGCTTTGTGACTGTGATTTTCCCAAATTATTGTAGAAACAAACTTGTTTTTTGGGTGGTAAATGTTCTTTCAAGGAGGATGGAAAGGCTTTGGTTTAGCACTAGCCTCAGTCACACGTTGAAGCTACCTCAAGGGAGTCATTTTAATTTGAATCTCACCTTCTGCTTCGTGGTGAGCTCTGCCAAGCTCATCTTGCAGTCTTTGCAAAAATCGCCCTTTTGGCTCTGAACTTGCTAATATTTGCAAGGGAATCTGAGAAACAGTAGAAACATTGCACAAATTCAGAGCATTATCTGAAGTTATTGCAAAGGTGATGATTCCCTGGTCTTTGCTGAGGAAGAGGTAATCTGAATGCAGATGGCAGAGCAGAGCTGCCCTCTGAATTATTCAGAGGACTTTGGTGCCCACCAGAGACCTCAGGATAAACTAGATCCTTTTGTACATTTACCTTTTTGTTTGATTTTGGTTTTTATTTGAGGACGAGCTTGAACTCTCCAAACAGAAACCTGGGCTTAATGACGTCAATAAGAGCTTATCAAATACGGGGTAGTGCCCACAGCTGATTACTCATCCCCAGAGGCTGGATGGATTGATTTCTTTTGCTCTTGCTCTTCATGATTAAAGGGCTGAATTTCCAGATGCAGCTGTGTTTGAGGGATGGCTGGACTTCAAAACCACGTTTGTTTTTTCGCATCCTACAAAAAGGCGGCGTGTACTTGGGCAAGAGCATTCTCGTATTTGCTGTTTCTTCATCCTCTGTCCCCTGCTCACCTCCAACCCGTACCGACAGCGACAGTGGGCAGGCCATACCCTCAGGTGGGAAAGCAGAGGCCCAGAGGGGTGAAGTCAATTCTTCAGGGTCAGATATCAAAGAGCAGGATGGAGGATATCAAAGAGCAGCTCAGCCCTATTTTGGGGAGGGCCCTCTCAGCCCTCTCATGTGGGGTTGTGGAGGAGCCCTGCTCAGGGCTGCTGTGGCCAGCATGTCCCTGTGCCTCTGGCCCTCACCCCCTGCCCTTCTCCAGGACTTCCTCTGATGGAGTGTAGTCCCACAGCAGGGCTTAAAGCACAGCTTGGAGCCTCTGCCCCTCCCTCTCTGTTACTTTTAAGTTCATTCTCTAGACCATCACAAGCCTCTTTGGGCTAACTCTGCCAGGCTCCACTCACAGGTTCAGTGACAGATCCCAGCACGGTTCAGAGGGCAGATAAAGCTCATTGAAGGTCTTGCAGGATGGAGACTGACACTTTTTTTTTTTTTTTTGCGTTTTTATAAGATAGTTTTACCTTGAAGTGGTTCAAGGAACAGTTCTAACATAAGTTGTTCTTGAAAGGGTTATTTAAAGAGGGATATGTAGACAGAGACCAGATAAAAAGGATTTTACTGGTACATTTGTTAGTTATCAAAGCAAATCAAGCCCAGACAACCCCAACTGTGTCCATCAAAAGAAGTGTGGCCACCATGTCAAGGGAGGGGATTCTGGTTCCATTGCAGTGCACTGGGGAGGATGAAGATTCAAGAGGATATTTTTTCACCATCAGAACAATCAGCCACTGGAATAATTTCCCCAGAGAAGAGGTGGATTCTCCAACATTGGACACTTCTAAGACTCAACTGGACAAGAGCTGGGGCATCTTATGTAGGCTGGGCGTCTGCCAAGAAGGGTTGGATCAGACGATCCTTGAGGTCCCTTCCAACCTGGGGTTCTATGATTCTACAAGATAGAGATGCCCGCTGTGGCCTGAATTCCCTTCTGGTCTCGTTATCTTGCACAAAGTCACTGGCAAGCTCAGATAGCAGGAGGGTTGCAGAAAGCCCAGTCTGGACTGCAAAACGTACCGGGACTGGGGATGTGGTGTACCCAGGGGGGAAAAGCTGAGCTTGCTGCAGCAGTCCCTGTTCAGCAGCCATCAGCCAGTGGGGGGAATCCCATCAATTTTCTGAAGGGCGTTAAGCTCTAGCTCAGAGTTTTAGGTTTTTCAAGGAAATCTCGTTCCCTGTGGGATTGCCCCTGAGGTCAGCTTCTCCTTAGCACAAGAGCAACTGGAAAACGCCTTCCAGCGCTTGCCTTTGCACCTGCAATAAATGAAGTAAGTAATGAAATACCAGAAAATCATCCAGTAAAGAAGTTGTCCTGCCAGGTGAGAAAGAAAGAGTGAAAGAAACCCCTGGATTTGGTTGTAGGGCTGAGGAAGGAGGGAAGTGCTGCTTTTGGATGTGGAAGAGGCATCAAGGTATCTGTAGAATGAACAGGAAAACACATCACTTGTATGTAAATTGTTCTTTAAATCTGAAGTTACCTGTACTCAGAGCAAGTAAATGACTCACTGCATTGGAGGATATTTACTCACTAAGTTTCTTCAGATAAACCCCCCTGATGCCTCCGTTATCTGACACTATTTTTCTATATTTAACAGGAACCAAAGTACAAGCCTCTACTCCAGGAACCACTGCCAAGGAGATGATTATTCATTAACTCTGGATAAGGAAAAATGGGCTTAGCAACATTGATGGTCTCTAGGGGAAGTCTCTGCATTAATCTCCTGTCAAATTCCTGTTGGTATTCTGTGTAAGCATTACTCCAAATTAATAATGCAAAATAACTAGAAAGTAGCAGAAACCCCAAGGAGAACATTGTAATTTTGGGCCGGAATGGGTTTAATTGATATTGTTTGATGCATCCATTGCCCCTGAAATCTGCTGCGCTATTTCTGACATGGGCACCTGAATAATTATTCCACTGTGTGCTTTATATAGAAACTATAGCTAAAGGACATTTTATCTCTCAATTAGAAAGGGTGGAATAATAATTGCTAATAAACTGTTTGATTAATTTTCACCATCGTTGCTGAACACATTTCTTATTAATAAATGCCTTCATTAATAGATCCGTTTCAGAGAATATAAATAAGTTATTTCAGATACTTCTCCCAATCAGTCACTGAATAAAATATTCTTCAAGATTTCTATTCATTAAGGCAGCTGCATTTCATTAAGAAAATTATATAAACCATAGAAGGGAAGGACTCTGTAATTCCATGAAAACCCATAGGCAATATTTCTCTCATATCAACATTTTAAGAGACGTAATCTTTTAACCTGGAAATGCTGTGCTCTCAGTATAATTTGCGGAAATCACCGGAACTTTTGAGATAAACAAACTCGTGTGTCTGGAGCTCAGCTCTGCCGAGCCCCTGGGATGCAGCCTGGGTGGGACGGAGATGAGGGACGCTGACATTGGCTGGGCTTACTGGGCTAAAATAAGTACTTTGCTCTGAGGGGCCATGTTTAAGTGCCTTTAAGTGCAGCAGAACTTGAGCACATCCTTTTCTGAGGGAAGATCGTGGGAATTTGGGCTGTTTGGAAACGCGGGAGGGCCAGTGCTGCTGTCTTTGCCTGTCCCAGGGCTGGGTTTATTCTTCCTCTTATGTTGGAATTCCTCTAAAATAACTGTCTGAATGACTCTGGCAGTAAAGGTTGAAGGCAACTTGTCCTCGTTGCTTAAATTTTGGAAGAATCTCTTGTACTCGCAGTCGTTTGACAGGACCCACCAAAGCACATAACCCGTTATAAGTTTTTCCCACAATTAAGCAGGTTTGCATTTGAGCGTTGACATAATCTCCTATAAATTCTCCACCTAATCACTTAAGAAAGAGCCAATATAATTTTGATTTTACACAGTAATAATCATCTTCTCATTTCAAGGGTCCACTCCCTGATTTTTATTCCTGTGACTAATTGTTCATCCATTTCTTGCTGATAAATGCCAGTTAGTGTGGTTGGTGGCAGGAATTAATGGAAACCATAAATTACTTGGCAATTCTTCACTTTGCAGTCCATCTGGTAGACAAAATTCCTCGGCAGTGCAGTGTGTCTGGGGATGAGAATGTCTTTGTTCTCAGCAGAGCCACAGCACCGGAACCACTTCAAAGTTATGTAAAGACTGAACGGGCCCTAAACCTCTGAACTGCTGCAACAGTCCATAAAGGGTGTACTGGGGTGGCTACCAAGAAGATGGAGACTCCCTTTTTACAAGGAATCACATGGGGAAGACAAGGGGTAACGGGTTCAAGTTACTCCTGGGGAGATTCCGATTGACTCCGGGAGAAGATCTTTCACAATGAGAGCAATTAGACATTGGAATCATCTCCCAGGGGAAGCGGTGGATTCCCCTACTTTGAATGGTTTTGAGACTCAGCTTGACAAGGTTATGGGCCAGGTGATTTGGAATGTATTCCTTTACTTTGAAAAGTTAGGGTAGATTATCCCTGAGGTCCCTGTCAACCAAGCATTCTATGATTCTGTGAACACACAGTGGGCACGCGCTCAAGGCTTGCTCGCAGCGTGCGCAGGTTACGATCGTGGAGTTAGGTGAGAAAGAAAAGGGCCAAATGCCATTCGCAAAACAAGCCAAAAACCATGTGCCTCCAGTCTAATCTAAATTCAGTTGGATTAGGTTGCTTGGTTGGAGAAGATTGAAGAGAAGCAGCAGCCTGATTAAAGAACAAAGTCATTTGTCTTATAGCTATGCAGGACCCTTAGCAGGAGTGGAGATGAGCTGAGCAGCATCCCTGAGGTGTTTTTGCATGTTTTGCTGCTGGTGGTTGCTGCAGCAGTTCCCTGGTGGCTCCAAGAAGCCCAGCAGCCAAAACAACCTGCAGGAAAAAGCCTTTCTTGGCCTTCTAATAGTCAGGATAAACACTGCAGCAACCACAGCTCCCTGTAAAATACATTCTTGCCAATACCTGCTGCTTCCCTGGGAGCTGCTTGGAGTGAACCTTGCCTCCCAGACCCTTTGTTAGTCTAATCAACAGCTACAGAAGATCTGGCTGCTGATATTTTTAATTTTTTTATTTACTTTTTCTAGGTGGGTGATTGGTCAGTCTCTGGAGGAATTCCCATGCTCTTTTTGCAAATTCCCTTGAGAAATTTCCTTGCCAAAGTAGTCCCGTGCTCCTGCCAGCGCTGCTGCAGCATGTCCATGCTCTCCAGCCACAGGAAGAAGGGGGACAGTTGATGGTGCTTGTGCAGCTTCTGTGTGCCCTTGGGCAAGCATAAATCAGCTGGATGATCGGAAGGGCACAGGACCTTGTGGCTACGGAGGAGGAAAAAACAATAAAGAAAGAAAACGAGGAGAAAGAAGAACAAAAAAAAGAAAGACCAAATGCCTGTTGTCTAGTAAATGCTGTCTTGGGATGTCTAACACCACTTGGGGCTGTTTGGGATGTCGGCTGCACGAAGTTCCAGCATCGTATCTCAAAATTGAAGTAGAAGCCTTGAAGGCATTTCATGAGCTACAAACTCCAAAGATGAGTGTCATAACTTTTTGTTTTGATCATCAAGATTTTTCTCTTGCATCTTTCTCATCCCCCGGGTACAATATATTTAATATAAAACTCAACAAGAACATGGAATGTTGCCCAAAGGTAGTGGCTAGTGATGAAATACTGTCCTATGCTCTGGTCGGTGCCTTTTTGTCCCCAGTTACGTGTAGATGGGACCTCTACCCACGTAGACAATCCTCTCTTACAAACTGTTGTGCTCTGGTTTTGGCACAGGCAGCGACACTGGGTTCGTGCTAGATCTTTAATGTATTCTCTGTGTGATGACACTGGGTAGTATTTTGTTATTTCCCATTTGGAGTGCTTGAATCATTCAACGAACGTGAGGAAATTCTGTTTACAATGGCCTTTAAAAATGTAGAGAGTTTTTGCTTTTTCTAATGGATCCTAATATACGAGGCACAAATTCTAGCACTATTCCAGTGCTCCTAGTCAGTGACAAAAATCAATGGGTATTTAAAAAAAAGGCTGTTTCATAAACAGACAGCATTTCTAATTAAGTGTTTATCCCGGGTCACTGCTTTTCACGACCTTTATCTGAATGGACAAACCACTCAAAAAGAGCAGCTGACTACCCAGGAAGAGCTGATGATAGTCATCTTTGCCAATCTCCTTACCTCGGTGAGGACACATTTACCAAGTGCTTCATGAGCAGCTCAGGACATGCAATAATATTTTAGTTTTCTTTGAAGCTTTACATACTTGTGCTTTTTTTTCCTTCATTTTTTTTGTAAGTTAAAATAGGAATGTCTCTCCAAAATTTACCAAATCAGAATCAAAAATTAATCTCCGTTTGCTAGGAGAAGGGAAGTTCTCTTCACTCAGCTTTGGTGGTGGTGTTCACTGTGCAAAGAGCTCAGTGATCCAGAGGCAACGTGTGAATGAGGGAGACAAAACCCACCCACCCAATCTAACTATGGGAGATTACTTTGAGAAGTGGAAGATATTAAGAAATAAAAAAGAATGAGTTAAATTAAAGCTCTTGATCTGCATGGAACAGTGTGAAACTTTATAGCCCTTGCTTTTGAGGGCCTGGGGAGCCTTAGGAGGCACCTGCTTAGCTTATGCTGCTTCCAAACCTTGTGGAAGAGGATGAGAGGAAAAAGAAACCGCCTGCAAGATACTGTGGGTTAGACTGTCCTGAGGACTCCTTCGATATTGATACCATGGTGTGGACCTTCTGAGCATCGCTGCCATCTCCTTCCTCTCAAGCAAACAAGTGCATCACTTGTCTCATGGACTTGACGCAACTTTTGCACCTGAGAAGAGGTGGGGAAGGTGAACTTCAGGCAGGTGCTGTTGGTCTGTTGCAATCTTCAGTTCTTTTTGGGTAATGTCTACAAGAGGACCTTGCTGCCGTGTCAGTTTGATGATACTTCTTAGATGAATTTCCCAGGCAACAAGAAATGGCTCTGCTGCTTTCCACTCTCACGACAGACACAGCAGATAGTTAATGGATGGCTAAAAAGAAACAAATATTTTAGATTCGTCAAGACCAGTGAAAAGAAACTAATTGTATAAAGGAAAAAGGAAAATCAGCATGAAACTAAGGAAAGAGGAAATTTACATTTTGTATCAGAAACGTGTTCACAGACCGACATAATCAGGCTGTGACTAAAACTGGTCAGAAGTCACCAGAGAGGCGGCAGAGCACCCAATCATGTTTCAGAGCAATTTGCAGATTTTTTCTATTTCTGTGTTGGCAGGAAAACACTAGAGCCCAAAGCACCGAACTTTGAAAAGTGTGAGGGAAGATGTGGGAACCAGGATGAGGCTCCCATTGGAACACAGTCCCAGTGTCTCTCGGCTGTGGGTTTCCTGTCCGTCCCCTCCTGTCTGATGAAAAACAGGGCTCAGAAGCGCTGGAAGCTGGAAGCCGGTGATGCAAGAGGTGCAGCAGCCACAGGGCAGGACCAGTCCATGACATACAGCTGCTCCAGAGCCGAGTCACCTGGAACGTCCCAGATGCAAGTGTGCCCAACTAAAGGCAGCTTCCAAAGCCCTGTCCCCCTGATGATGGCTGTGCTGCCGTCACAGAAACAGTCTCCTCTTGCTGTAAGCAAAAGATAGGTTTGACCACTTCTCCTCACCGGGTCTGGTTACAACTGGGCTCGCAACTCTCTCCTTGAGGCACTGTATTTTTCTGACTGACTGCTAAACATTGCTTAAACACTATCTTTAAAAATACGGTTATCTCAGATTTCAAGTAGATGATCTGCTGGATGAGTTACGTGCCAAGATTTGATGGCTAGTATGGGAATTTGGAAGGGAAACCAGGGATGTGCTATCAGCCACACTGTGGTGTGGGAGTAAATGGACTCTTGATAATTTTTTTCAAAGTGAATAAAAGTGGGAGGAAAACCAGCTTGCCAAGTGGAATAGTTAGCAATTAATGAAAAATAGCTTTGCTCTTTGTAGACTTTACAGATGCAAGGATGGGACAAACATTTCTTTGGTCCTGATTCAGCAGGTTCACGAGGGTCACGCAATTCACAGCGCAAAGCACTGGCCTGACCTGCGGAGAGCGATCCACTGGAGAGCCACGGAGCCGCAGGAAAGCCTTTGATCTCTGCGTGTGCCTGCCAGTTGGCCACTGCTGTGTTAGAAATGCCGCTGCTGTTAGTGGGGAATGGGAATGTGATAAAGAAGAATTTCAGAGTGTGCTGTATGCAAAGCCTCAGCCTCCTCCTGCCTCCGGAAACCTCTGCGGCTCCAGAACCAGCTGTATGGTGAAACTTTTCCTGTAGCCACCTCATCCCCCTCTGAAATCACACTCCTCCCTATACCACATGAAGAAATAACCAAAACCAAGCCCAAAGACCCTCAGTCACATTGTATTAAATCTTTTGCGGCCACAAAACATTTCCTCTAGCCGTGTGAATGGAATAAGGAGACACCCGTAATTTACACAGCTGTGCTGGTGCCATAGGCTGCTTCAGCTACCAGCAGTGACAGTGGCGGCCGTGTCCTCCCAGCATCACCCAGTACGGAGGCCAGCGTGCGAGAAAGGCCACCACACAATCAACCTGTAGCAAGAAAAACATGGGAAGGAGAGTGTGTGCAGGATTTGTGGGGAGGAGTAGGGCCCAATGCTCCTGTGTGCCCAAAGCACATTGAAAAAACGGTTCTTCTGATGAGTTTACCATGCAGAACTTCTCCAAGGAGCTGAGCAGTGAGGAAAGGTAGGTGCAAAATGAAGCCCAAGAGGCTGCCGATCTAATGAGGTCCCACCACCTCCTAATCCACACAGAGCTGGAGCCTGAATGCAAGAAAAGGTGGTCACAGTGACTGGTACCCATCTCTTGAGTGCCTGTGGGCGGCTAACAGGCCAGCGAGCTAGTACGGACAAGCTTCACTTGTACTTCCGTGGAGGGCAGCAGAAAGAATAAGGTAATGAACACAAAAGGAGGAGAGAGATTGGAGGAAATGAGAAACTAAGCTCTGCTGGATGACTGGAAGGGGCCTTGGAACAGCAATTCTCAGCTGAGTGTAGAAATGTCAGGGTGAGGAACACAGATGGTGTTACTGGGATGGGATGGGATGGGATGGGATGGGATGGGATGGGATGGCAGGAGGCGACCCTGGGAGTGAAGTTATTGAACCAACTGCCACCGGCTTGGCACTTTGCCTTACAAAAAATCTCCTCTCTAGTTTGCTCCAAAGTGGCAGCCTGATTTCTGAGGTCTTGCAGAGAGCTGATTACTTGGAAAGGGGAACTAGACCTGATAGCCCCAGTCTTAATTGGAGCTGTGAGTATTCTGGTAAAATGCAACCATTAATGAATGCTTTTAATATGGAGGAATGAAAAACAGCTTTTTTTTAAAAAAAAATAAAATAAAATTATGAGTTGTTAATCTATTGGCTAAACTGTTGTTAGCTCTAAAGGCATTTTGACTCCTTGGAACTGGTTAGACGAAGGAGAGACAAAAAGGCCACTACTGCCTCTTGGGAAAACCCATTGGTATTTACAGTAACGCAGCAAATACTCGCTCAATGATGTGGACAAGAGGAGGATTATGCCTCTGAATCTCCCTCCCGGCAGGAGCAGGAGGGTCTGACACTGGGAGCAGAACGTGCTTAACTGCCGTGGTGCAACGGGGCACCTCTGGCCACTGGCTACTGATGCACATGGAGAGCAGTTCTGTGGTGTGACCGTCCATGTCTCCACGCTAAATCCCTGCTTACCAAATCTCCCAAGAATTGCTCCTGGCCTCCAAGCAAGAGGTAAAAGGGGGGTGTGTGATATAACAAACTCTGCATCACACCTTTCCCCTGCAGAGGTCTGTGAAGTCAACAGGGGTTTAGTACCAGCAAGGAATATTTTTTCTTTTTTTTCTTTTTCCTTTTTTTTTGGCTGAAGAGCAGCATTGACCATGAAGGAAAAAAAAAACCCCAACATTTTTGAAATCCCATTCCAAGTTTACACTGTCCTGAAATATCTCCCCATTGCACAATGAGCTGCTTGGGGATAATGATGGAGCAACTTTTCGTTTAGAATAAACCGCACGGATTTTTTCACACCACAAAAAGGTTTATGTTGACATGGTCATGTCTGTCTGTCAAGGTTCAGCAGCGGCTTCAGCATTTTTTGGACACCCCTCTTTGAAATACAGCTGTTTATGGATTTATCATCTTTGTCTTACAACAAGGAATGGGTCATTTTGTTTTGCACTTCAGAGATCTATTTGAGTAATCTCATCTCCTTCTTTATGAATACAATGAGATGTGGGTTTCATACATATGTACTCCAACTGCAGCTACCAGCATGTCCCTCATCTTACAGGAGCAATGCCACCAACCGAGACACTGATATGATATTTTTACAGATTTTATAGCTGTGGGGTTTTTTTCCCATGCTAGACACAGAAAAGGGAGCACGCTGTGCTGTGTACTTTATATTGTATTATAAAAAGGAACTCATTGCTCTGGACACTAAATTCAGTTTGCAAAACAATGATGTTCTTACTGTAGCCAGTGCTGCCAAACAAAACATTTTGCCTATTTACTGCTCTGAGAGTAATGGGAGTAGGAATCAGGCAGGTGATAGCAACCAGGGCATTTATACATTGAGGTTTTGCAAGGGGATTATCCATATTAAGCACCTTGCAATCAGGTGGAGACAGGCTGGAAGGTCAAGGAGAGAGGACTGGGGCTCAGGGTAATAAATGACCGAGAGACTTATTATAGGACCTTGGGTAGAAATAAAGAAAGCTAACCCCCAAAATTCCAATTAGGCAGTAACAGATAAAATCCGTGGGGAGTGGTGCAAAGGCTGGAAAGTGAGATTGGGACTAAAGCAGGGAAAGGAGAGAACCGACTGAGGCCTGTGATTTTGCTCTGTTACATTTTTACCTTTTAACCAGTCGGTTGAAACAACAGTGAAGAATCTAATGGTGATGCTGAAAACCTAATATCACCTGAATTTTCACTACAAATACTTTTTGGTATTCATTGCTGAAAATAAAAGTATTTAAAAGATAATTAGGATTATTTAAAGCACGGGTTAGTTTTTGAAGGTGTCAATTCTGTGAAAGTACAATCTCAGGCAGGGCTGGTTGATCTGCCCTGGCCCTGCCCTCTCCTCCCTCCCAGCCGCTGAGCGTGGAGGGCTACAGGAGAGAGAGCTCAGCATGGTTTTCATTAGGCAGAAGGGTTAAGCGAGTTCTTTCTACTGATCTTTATTGCTAGGCTATGACAAGGAAGGAATCCAGCTTGCCTTTCAGATCCCAGATTTGGGGTTGTAGTTTTAGCAATAAATTAAAAAAGAAAAAGAA
>WEIS01005664.1:0-23668 GCA_013389965.1 Todus mexicanus | reverse complement strand
AAACCTGCAAAGGGTAAAGAGAGAATTGATTTGGGGTTATCTATTTTGCCTTCCCAAGTAAATTTCTGCACTGCCAGGTTAGGGCATGCTGCCTCAGAATCCTTGTTGCTGCGTTTAAAGCTTGAGTTGTCATCAGCTTTGAGATAGTAGGGAGTAGCAGCTGGAAGGGGTGAATTGCTTGAAGCTGAAGTTCATCCACAGGTTTTTTCCCCACACATGTGTGCTTTCATCTTCCAGGTTTCTTGTCAAACGTCGTATTTTTACGTTTTGTCCTTCTTTCTGCTAAAGTAATCTAAAAACCAGACCACTCATATTCAGCACTATAGAAGCAGCTGTCCAAGAGAAAACAGATGGCCTCCACTTCTTGGAGCTTTGAGGAGATGCGTAAGCTGTGTCAGAGCCGTGCTGCTGACTTCTAGAGGCAGGCTGCCAATGTAAAGCAATGAAAAGCAATTCAGAATTTCTTCTAAAGCTTTTACTGTGTTTCCCTACAGCAGCTTGCAAGTCTGCCATCCTTTTCCAATTCTTTACAAGCACTCCATGCACTGTTATGCATATGAATTTTTCTGCTTAATATTAGATGAAAATAATCTCATATTTGCAAAGAAATGGAGGTAGTAAGATGTATGTTCTGGATGCGTCAACAGGAGAGCATACCTTGTGAAAAATACCAAACTTTGAAAGGTATAAGCAGTAAGGGAAGTTTCGTGGTAATTCTGTACAAGTCAGCTTCAGAGCATCTGTCTCACTGTGCCTGAGCTCCTACAGCTAATGCCCTTGGGAATACAAGAATTTCACTGAAGTGTATTTTAATTTGTACTTCTAGCTTTTAACGGGTTAAAAATCATCGTGTATATAAGGGTTGGAGTGAATACTGATAAGTGATATGTCACGTCCTTAAAATACTGCCCAGAGTTAAGAGTATCACAGTAGGAATAGAAGAAGAAAAAAAAGAAAAGTTCTATTCCAGCTCCTGGAACTTTTCTTTTTTTTCTTCTTCTATTCCAGTAGCTGGAATAGAACTGGAATAGAATGTCTGTTTTAATCCTCCTGGAAGACACAGTGGGTGGGATGTGTGGTGTGGTTCCTCCTCCTACATGGGCGTTACACTGGAAATTCTCATTCAGAAACCATTATTCCTCCAGGTGTTTTAGTGATGGCCAAGTTTGTGTTAGCGGCTTTGGAGATGAGTTGTCCCTGAGGATTTTCCTTTGGCTTCTCTACAGATATAAAGTACTTCTCATAGCTAAGACTGTTATCTATCATGAAGCTGGAGTTCTCAGAAGCCAGGCTAATNTCATGAAGCTGGAGTTCTCAGAAGCCAGGCTAATTATCAATTTATTCACAGAAAAGAAAAAAGAAAAAAAAAAAAGCTGACATTTCCAGCATGGATGTTACAACGCTGAACATCGCAGAAGAAGCGTAGCCAGGCTGTTTGCCAAGTCCCGTAGCTCTATTCTGTAGCTGTTTTCCAAAGCCTGTGCTACAAATGCCTTCAACTCTTGCACAGTTGCCACAATTTTCGTCTGATTGAACTGCTATGGACAACTAACAAAGGAATATATTTGAATGAGACTCCAATTAAATGCTCCTATTTTGACATACTTGCTTTCGTTAATAACTACTGCTAAGCGTTTCTTTTTTTTCTGGGTCAGAATGAAAGTAAAGACACAGTCCAGAAAAGCTAAAAAAAGCTGTTTCAGCAGCCCACTCTGCAGAATATTATGCAGTTGAGTATCTGTTTCAAAGAGGAGCCACAATTATTTCTTGCATAAATATTTAGATAGTTGTATGTGCCGAGAAACAAAGACTATTCTCAATGTAAAATTGGGTGGGATGTCCCTCTAGAATATCACATTCCACATGGTTTCGTTTTTGTGTCTATCATAGCAGTTATAAAACACTACGCTGCTTGTTTTGTTAAAAAGGCTTATAACATTAAACCTGAACTTCTCCCTTTCTGTTGACACTTAATTTCCTGACACTTCATGGAAAAATCTCTCAAATTACTTCTGGGTTTCTTTTTAAAAGTATTCTGTCCAGATATTCATCTGTCTATCTCTGCATCCCTGAATCATTATTTTCAGTGCACTGTAATTCTGTCAGAACGGTGCCTTTGCAAGCACCACTGCAGTCGCCGTCTCGGATGAACGATGAGTATGAGTATCAAGAAGCAAATGAATGTTGCGGGGTTTTCATGCCTTTTTCTAATGATTTCTTTTTAATTACAGAGCAAAGAGATTGCGTTTCAGCTTCATGAAGACTTAATGAAAGTTCTTAACGAGCTTTACACCGTAAGTACAGTTACTTACTTAGTTTGTCTTATACAAATTCCATATCGAACTTCTATACGATTTTTTAGTGTCCTTTTATCTAGCAAGTTACTCCCCCAGCAGAGATGCTTGCTTTTGTCTCTTTACACAAGTCTAAACTATCTCTTTTGGAAAGACAACTCACTTGTTTATAATACATATGCTAATGCTTTCAGGATTAATCTTTACTTTCAACCCGTTTTCCCCCCAGACTATACTAAGCCAGTTTATTCAAAGTTTTGTTGATTATTAATGAGATGATTCTACTCAGAGCTTACCAGAGCAGAGCTTCTTCCTTGTCTCCCTTGTTTTTGTTCATGCTGCCCTCTGCTTGGTTTGACTTACGGAGTACAGTCATTAAAAATCAGTAAATGTTACTTACGTTCCTTCCCCTCTCCCTGGCTGGGATAAGTAAATAGTGAAAAGAAAAACAGAAAAATAGAGGGTTGTGTAGGCTTTCCTTACTGTTCAGAGAGGTCAAGAAAAATACCCTTAAGTATTCTGGCAAGCTGTTACGAACCTGTCAGAAATTCTGAGAGAATGTAGGTCTGGACTTATTTTCGTCTTTGAAACTCATGTACACAGCTTGTTACTAGAGGATGAGGACTTGTCCACCTAAAAAACATTTCCCAAAATATTTTTGAGGGAATATGTTCCAAGAAAGAACAAAACAAGAATTGCTCTTTGTTTTAAACATAGCTATACACTGAAGGGGAATTGGTGATATCCATCTCTTACAAAAGTCTGTTGACTCCTGATGGTTAAGTTGTACATCTAAATTCTGCCTTCTGTCTGTAAGAACTGAAACGTCTTATGTTCCAGAACCCTTCGTAACAGTCTCTAGACTGCTCGCTCTCTATCCTAAAGATTTAGAAGACCAGGAAAAAAGCCCACAATATCTACATGAAAAAGCAATTTGTGATTTTAAGGAAGTTCAGGAAGGTATCAGAGACCAACACTCCTCACGGAGAGATCAGTCAAACATTATTTTTGTGCATCTTCCCTGCTTTTCTTTTGACCTTGCCTGTTTTTCTTTTAAATTTGAACTCAAGAACAACGTAGGTGGCAAAAAGAATATACAAAGAAATTTAGACCTGTCTCTCTGTCCTGGGTTCTTTTGGACTGTAGTTATGAACAACTGAAGACTTTTCTTCAGGGCTTTGTGTGTGTGTGTGTGTGTGTGAAATCACCACTCATTTTGTTGGGTGCAATACTGCAAAACCCTGCTGGCTCACGGCCGTTGTCAGTGAAGTGTGCTGGGCTGAGCTTCTGCAAGATAGTGATAGCCACAGCCAATTCCCACAGCTGCAGGGGATCAGTGACTGGAGGAGCCAGTGCACAAGTGGGGCTTCAGTGGCAAGTACACCCTGCAGATACAGTCTTGTTTCAATTAAACAGTTGTGTAACTCCAGTGCCTGGTGAGGCACTGGATTAGTGCCCGTGCTCCCAGGGTAGGAAAACAGCGAAGCATGTGCAGAAATACTTTGCTGTAGGGATGGATTTTTGTGTTTTCACTCATTTTCTTCACACTAGTGTGATTCCTGCCAATGGCTACAAATTTATTCAGATATTAACTTCCATGTTATGGCTTCAAGTGGCTGCTAGTTCCTGTCTCAGAATCTAAGACTGTAGTAAAATAGGAAGTTTTTTTGAAGTTAGTAGACACAATTTGAATCAGGTTACTGCTGCAAGATGGTTTCTTGATATGGAATTTACTTCACCTAATTTCCAGGCATCTGCAGTGTAGGTGCAAATATCTTAGTTAGCCATCTGTGTCCCAGTTATAGTCACTGGAAATCTAATACGGGGATATTGAACCCCTTTGTCTGATCAGTTGCAAGCATCTGCTTCAGATGAGATGATCTACACAGTTAACTCCGTTGTCCAGCTTTTCATTGTTTGCAAAGGAATTGGTCAGTTGTAGATACATGTTTAGCCAGGTACAACCCATGCTTTGTAAAGTGGCATTATGGTGCAGAATGACATCAGTTCCACTGCCTGCATCTTTAGAACGATCACCAGCATTTCTACGTAATATATGTCCTTGCGTACATAAAGGTAGAAAGATCTAGACACATTAAATCCTTATGCATAGGTTTTTAATTCTATGCGGCATTTACTGTTTACAGAATAAGATCGCAGTGACCTTACCAAAACAAGTATCTACAATTTCAAAACCTGGGAGGTATGTTTCTCAGTCACTTACAAAAAAAGAAATCATCTTCCTCTTTGCCCCATGATTTATGGAAAGGAAGAATAAAGTAAATTCAGTCTTACTATTGTGAGGTAAATCTTTGTGTCCCAAAAAAAGCAACTTAATTTCAAGTCAGGGAATAATATACTAGTGTTGAAGTCTCTCCCTATTACTCAATTCTGTTGTTTTTTTTAAAAGAATGGTACATTCATGGAGTGTAACTGTTAAAATGTGAAGCCTTACTGGAATTTAAATATCTCTAAAGGCTTTGAGTGAAGTGAAAGTATTGGGGCTTTTAAAGGGTTTAATAATCTGAATATATATAATAAGGAAAGAAGAGTTTAATAATATGGTTACTTTATATCATGATTCCCTATCTTAAAAGAAAGGTGTGTAAATTAAGGTCACCCTCCAGAAATAAAGAACAAATAGAAACATGTTGAAGAGAATGAGAAAAGAGAACTAAAATCACTAAAAACTAAAATAGTAAGTGGTGCTTGTACTGAAGCACGGGTGTATAGTCCATCTAAAGGAGCTGCACGTTCTATTTGTTACTCCTTCAACTCCTGAGGTGAGGAGTGGGTTCCATAGGCAGATGTATTCAAGTGCACACAGTAGCTCTGCAGCTCCACAGTAACTCTTCCAAGCAAACATGTTGTTTGCTAACAAGGTTTAAGACATTGCTTGCATGGATTTTCCTAATGCTATGGGGTCAGGGGTTGGAAAAAATGCTTGTTTCAAACCCAGATGATGAGAGGCTCTACCCACCCATCTCTAGCGTGCCAACCTGACTTGAGGCTTCAGTGGATCTGCTTTCAGGCTTTTCGAGCACCAGATATCTTGAACCCAGTTTGTCTAGAATAATGCAGAATAAATGGGATATTTAAAGGAATTGCTACTGATGTGGTTCAAGTATTTTTAGTGGATGAGTTCTAACACAGCCTACTAAGAGTCAGAATAACAACTGACTTTTCTTCAGGTGACCGTGCAGTATCGGGTGTCCCAGTCTTCTGTATCATAGCAGGTGACTTTGAGACCCATCTCTGAAAATCTGCTTTTACACTTCTGCCTCAGAAAATAATTTTTAACCTGCTCTTGGGGCCAGATCTAAAACTTGCTGTAGTTATGGAGTTGTGTCCATTGATTTTGGCATTTTTAAGATCAAATAAGTCAATAAGTAGAGCTGTAGATTTTGCAAAGAAAACGAAGAAAATAAGAAATCCCTGAGGACTTGAAGAAACATGCCACTTTCCACTAAGGGTATGTTATGAAGATTTTCAATTAAAAAAACTTTCTGCTCAAAGGTGTTTTTTAACTTGTAAAAGTTTGAACCTATGCCTTTTGAGAGAGAGAGAGAGACACTAGAAAGCATTCTGGCAGCTTATTTAATGTGGAAACACTGAGAACTGCAATGAAATTACTAAATAAATAAATTAAAAATCAGACACTTAAGAGTATTTGGAGCTAAAATATATTATCGGATCAAATACGGGAATATGTGAAAAATATCTGTGTGATTGGGAATGGTAGGAAGCAGAAGGTAGGCAGAGTCTTTTCTTGCAATGGAGAGAGATCTCCACTGGATTCATTTAAGGGTGGGGACATATTCATAAATGACCTAACAGAGTTGGGGGGGATCAGTGAGATGACAGGTTTGCTAAAAATACAGTTCTGGTAACTTATTAGACGAGGGTGAACAGTGGAGAAAAGTAATGTACATCATAACAATGCATCTTCATGCCTCCCACTTGGCTTTCCAAATTACTCTATTGGCATCACACTTTTCACAAGCAGTGCAAATGTAAGACTTTCAGAAAAGCAAAAAGTAGGGACTGTCCAAAGCAAACAGTTTAATATTAAATAAGACAGGGCTGCTGTGCCTCTTGCATTTTCCATTGCTTTATCTTACTCTTTAAAAATCTTGGCTGTTCAGTTTCTCAAGGTAGTTGCTGCCAGATTTTCTTTTTTTTCTTTGCTGAAATAACACAGAATCTGGATTCGCTATTGAAAGTTAGTCCAATTTACTGCAGCACACCAGAGATCTGAGAAGGTGAAATCAGTAATTCTGTATTGGTAGTAATATATCAGTGACAATTCCTGGAACCACATCAGAGGTTGGTTTGGAAGTGAGCAGGGTGCTGGAAACAGCTAATACTGAGCCTGCTTAACTGCTAGAGGCCACCGATGTAGTAAAATTGGCATAAGATTTTACTTATTTCTTGGGGAAAGTACTGGCTAACCTGATTTAATGAATCCCTTGCAACTCCACCTTCTGATAAGAACTCGCAACGTGGTAGAGACAATTCAAACACGGTAACTGTAATGGGGATGAACTACTGTTCCATTAAATGCCTATTTCCCACGAAACACTATGAGAAAGAAGAAATGAAACACTATGAAAAAGAAATAAACATGTAGTAAAGGAAAGCCAGTGCCTCGCTACAGAAACGTTCCTCTCTGTAGCCCACAGAAGTACTGCACTAATTACTGTCTTGTTGATGGATTTGCTCAGATAACAACTGTGGGTTTAAATAATATAATTATCTAAGGATTTACTCTGATACGCCCTTCCCTGTGATAAGTGCTATCTTCTGCCCTAAGCCTACTTGCTGAGCTCTTATGAATGATGCTGAAGATTTGGCATACAAAATGAGACATTTATATCACTAGGTGAACAGTCTGTCACCTGCAAGTGGGAGAGTACATAGTTTGGGTAGCATAATCTTTTTTATCTGCTTGCAGTCTGACTTAGTTGCCGTAAATTTATATTTTACATCACTGGATCTGCAGGATAAACCTGCTAAATTAATAGGACATAAACTCACCATTTAATTGTAGAAAGGGACTAATACGCATTTAACAATGCTTCTTCACTGCAGCAGAGAAGTGCAGCATATGTCATGATGACAGTTCAGCATCTGCAAAATTATGACCTTGCTCTCTCTTTTCAGTGCAAACTTGATGGCTGATCAATAAGCACTTTGGGGACTAATTAAAGTCAGTTCAGTGATGGATACTCTCACCGGATAGTCTATAGTTCAACAGTTTGGTAGACACTTGAGAAGCGGTATTGCTTATTTCATCAGATTATTTGTTACTTGAATAACAGATCTATGGATCTGTCAAATATTCACAATCAGAGATCTATGGATCTCAGAACTCTCAGACAGTAAGTCTATTTCCAAGAATTAGGAAAGCCTGTTGCTGTCTTTTACAGTACCTAACAGTCTCTTAAAAACTCCAGGGAGAAAAGATGGCATAACGTTAAGCAAGAGAGTCATATATGCAACTTAGCTTGCAAATTCTAAGCTAATTTGTTGAGGAAGCACACACCAAAATACCTGGAAGCCAAGTCCAGTTTATTTTCTGTATGCGTCTGTCTGATGCTTTCTCAAGTTAAGTTTAGCTGCTGCAATATCAGCTCTTAAAAACATTGACAAATCGTGAAAAAGGCTGGAGCCATCAGCTTTCCCCAGAGACTTGCAAACTAATGATGTCACTAGTGCATGAGATAAGCAGTGCTGCCAACATAACAAACTGGACGGGAGTCAAATGCATAGGCTAATCACTGCTCTGTACATAGCCTGTATTGATTTCCAAACCAGCGTGGCTCAGGTAGGAAAGACTGACTGTTGTCCAGCCCTGAGTACGCTGCCAAAGGGAGGGCTTCATTTTCAGTTTTAGTTATCGTAGAGATCATTTGTACCAAAAACTCGTGCTGAGTTTGTTGCGAGAACATGGATTTGAAGTAAACTTCTTGATTCTCCATAGAGACTATGAGCTCCACATCATACTCACACAAAGTTTAACCTTCAATCAGTGCATAGTGAGACACTGGATTTCGTAGCATGTACTGTAAGCAGGCAAAGAGAGGAAGAAATACTGTTCAGTGATAGGAGGTTAGCGGAGTTAGCGTGGAGGCATTTGAGCCTCTTGGTGAGAGCTGGTAGTGAGACACTTCACTCACCAAGGAGGCAAGCTGAAATGCCACAGCTGCTGTAGAAGGATATTTGTACCTAGTCCACTAGGCTACGTGGCACTCAGAAAAAATGCTTCAAAAACTTCAGTGCTTACTGCTTTTGTCAGGCAGAAGAAATCCTTGCTTCACCACTGAAGTCGGACGCTTTGTGATATGCAGTTAGGAAACTGAGATATTATTATTGTTCTCTCTTTCCAGGCAGAAAAGCTGAGACAGTACAAAAGAAAATAACTTTCCTAAGTGGTAAGACACGTGAGTTAGCTTTGCTACACCAACTAAAAAGCCTTTGGAGCTGACACAGAGCAAGAGATGAAAAATAAAAGCGAACACCTGTAGGCTTCTGTAAAGAAGCACTCAAAACATTGAATAACAAGGCCAAAGGAGAAGGGCACAACCTTGTTTTTAATTTCCTCTTCCCATCAATTTTAATAAACCCATATCACTTTCTGTGCTTCTCAGGTTTGTTTTATAAATCATTTCTTTAAGAAGTGCATTTCTTCTCTTCAGTAATTCTTTCCACGTGGCTGTATGAGTTCACCTCCACAGGTACAGATTACTGACAACTTCAGAACTGCCTCTGGTAGCAGTGCAGGATAGAGGTAGAGAAACGTGCTGTTGCTTTAAGCTGAGAACCATGCAGGTCTTGGCTCTACAGGCTTACCTTCTCTTCTAAGCTTGATTTGTTTCGTCTTCGGGTTTTTGCCTCATCCACGTAGACTGTGAGCTATCGGCGCAGCAGCTGTGCCTGGCAGGTGTAGCAGTGCTCGGGCAGAGAGCTCTCTGCTCTGCTCAGGCCTTGGAGCACAACTATGCTATAAAATGGCACTGGCAGCAATAACACTAAGCCCTGCTCTGCACAGTTTGGTTTTTTTTCAGCAGAGAGCTGTAAACATACGTTTTTAAAAATGAAAACAAGTGCACTCTTTCTGACGCGTGTCTCCAGCTGGTTTACCTTACTACAGGAAGTTAGTCAAGAGTTGCCTGTTTCAGTTTTAATGTCAATCCTATTTCAGTGGTATCAACAGTGTGGCATCAGTATTAAATAGTGGCCTACACAGTTATGCTGTATAACATATGCATAACATACTTGGTTATGCAAAAGGACAGCTCTCTAAAAGCTTCTTTTTTTCTATTGCATGAAAATTTAAATATCCATCAGTTCAGCCATCACCTGACATGGGGTGCAGCTGGTTTGTGTCGATCCACACTAAGCCATGCTGTAGCAAATTTGGACTATTTAGCTTTAGCGTCCCCAGTGTTGCCATTCTATAGATGCTCCTTAGCCTGGCCTAACAACTTTGTTACAAAGAAATACTTTTCTCCCTACGAGAGGTTTCAAGGTAGCTCCTCAAATGAGTCTATCTCTTCCATGGGTCACACAAAGCTCTGCTGAGGGAGGAACAGTCTGTTTGATTCCTCCTTGGCTGTGTCCTTTGGAGGAGATATGAATGGTTTGTGTGGCCTCAACCCAAAGATAACATCTGTAGGCGAGAGCTCTGGCACCCTGTGAAGAAGAGAGGAGGCTGTCCTCTGCCTGAGGATGCACAGAAGCTTTGTTCCTTGCTTGAAATTTAAGAAAAAGCAAAACCCAACCAACCAAAATGAATAAAAAAAGAGGCCTTCTTTACTGGAGGTGTGCAGAGACAGCCTTGCTGAGCAGAGGTGGGTGGTTTGTGGTTGCTTGCTGCCCACTATGCAGCATTCAAGCTGAGGCTTTTCTTGCTTGAAGAAGAAAAGGAAGACTGGGCTGAATCAATCCCTCTCCCGCTTTGTGGTCTGTGCAAGCACGTATTTGCAGCCTAGCAGCCCAAGCTCTTGGCTACAGAGCCAGCACGTGTGTAGAGGGAAGATAATGGTATTAACTGGGGGGGCTATGAGGAAAACATCTTCACAACTTATTTATCTGGCAGCTCTTTGTCCAGCTCTCATCTGGTTTTATGGCACGCCCAATCTGCTGGCTGTGCAGTTGGGAGCCACTTCTTTCCAGGCTGTGGACAACCATCCAGCTGGCTGGGGAAGTGATCCCAGACAGAAGCTTTCCTTTCCTCAGTGCTGAAGGGGTCCTTCTGCTTTCAAATATTCTATGTCCACAGCCGAGCTGTTAACTTAACCCTGAACAAGTCGGAAAGACATGACACTGGTACAGACTTAATTTTATTGCTCCTTATTTCAGGCTTTCATTCAAAGACAAAGCTTCCAAAGTTTAGCAAGAAGGATTTTGCTCTTCCGAATTAGAGCAATGGGGGGAAAAAAAAGACAAAAACAACCTTATTGGGATACTATTACTTAAATCAGAAAAGAAAAATGCAACCAGGAGTCCTCAGTCTTTGTTGATAAAGAAACTTATCCAAGGTCCATTTTTATAAGACAATTTTTAACTTAAAAGACCCCGTGATTTTTCTGTAGATACCTTTACATTCTCATTTTCTCCTAATTCTCCTTTGACTCTTGTCTTTTGCAGGTCATGAAAACATACCACATGTATCATGCAGAGAGCATCAGTGCAGAAAGCAAACTGAAGGAGGCAGAAAAGCAAGAAGAAAAACAGATTGGGAGGTCAGGAGACCCTGTTTTTCATATTCGACTAGAAGAAAGGCACCAGAGACGGAGCTCTGTGAAAAAGATTGAAAAAATGAAGGAAAAAGTAAATAACCCTTTTATTTAGCTTCGTTTGAAGTAAATTCAGTGCATTTCTGACATTTTTTTAGCATGATATTAAACAGAGAAGTCCAGCTGAGAAATAAAATTAACTAAGGTACAGATAATAAACTAGCAGTGGGTTATAGGTAGCTTGAGTTAATTGCAGTTCAGAGAGGGGAGTATTTTACTCCCGGTGTAATTCCTACTATATGGTTTGTCCCATTTAAAAAAAAACCCCACTAAGTTATCATTTTGTTATGTGCGTAACAGGCTGGCAGCTAAGATTTATTCTTGTTGATAGGAATATGTGCTTGAATTGTTACCATTTTTGCTACACACCAAAAATGAAGTAATTCAAATACATTAATATACGGTCTTTTTCCTAGCGTCAAGCAAAATATTCTGAAAACAAGCTGAAATCTATTAAGGCCCGTAATGAATACCTGCTCACCCTTGAAGCGACCAATGCTTCAGTTTTCAAGTACTATATTCATGACCTTTCGGATTTAATTGACGTAAGTATTCTGTTCAGGACCAATACTTTTGGGGGTTTTTTTTCATTTTCAAAGGGAATACATTGGTGATATGGGTTGTCTACAATACACTTAGATTTTATAATATTGTACATTATAATCAGCAGGCTTTCCCTTCAGCTTTCTATTTCACAAAATGAAGTGTCGATAAAATGCCAAAGCTATTCCTTTAAAGTTAGGTCGTTATGTTTTCTCTCCATATGGCAAGAGAAAATATGACAGGAATAACACAAAAAAGGTTGACATTTCCATTTTGTACTATAAAAGGATTTCTGGGGTACACATTTTTTACAAGCTAAGCTTCTTAAGTGGACATCTAATAATGGTATTTTATCTCAAAATAAGGCATTTTCCCTATGTTTTCAAAATGGTGTAGTCACTGGATAAAATATACACTGCTTTTTATTCTTTTTCATGTAGTTTACAGAACAGGCACGATCAATCCTGTACTCTGTACTGTCAACAGAATTATTACTGATTTTCATTAAGGTTACTCATGTGAGAACATCCTAGGAGACTGAGGTTGTACACTCATGTTGGCTTGTACTAACATTTGGTCTCCAGAACCTGTATTATTGACATTTTCAGATGAGGGAGGATCCTGCACTCTGATGTGTCCCACTCTCTCCCTAAGCTGACCACATATTTGAGAGGGAAAATTTAGTGATAGCAGACACAAGCTAAAGAATATTCATTTTCAAGCACTGTAAGTGTTAAATAAGTCAGTGGATACACCCCTATGGCCCATATGAAATGCTCGATGTTTGAATGTGCTTTCTCCTGCAACCATAGCATTTGTAAATAACATTCACATACAGTCATTTCAGGTGAGATGTTATCACAGAGATAAGCCAGCTAGGCTCTGGTTTGTTATATAGTATAAATTAATGCAGCATTTGACAAGAGGTTTCTCATTTCTACCGTTTGGAGAAGCAGAACTTGATAGAGAAGGGGGAAAATGCCTTCTTGAGATGAATGGACTAAAATAGCTGCGAATATGTGTTTTATTGTATATTTTCTAAATACTGAGAGTCCGTTTTCTTTGACATTTCTGTTTTCCTGTCATTTATAAAACACTGCCTGATTTTGTTACAACTTCTTCCTTTTCCTTTCCAACTTTTTTTCTCTCCAAATGGTTTTTCTCCTTTTCTTCCTTGCTTTTTTCTTCTAAGAGATGGTGATGTATCTTTTTTGTGTGTTTTCAGTATTTCTTGAAATCTCATCTCAATGTCTCTTCCTCTTTCTTCCCACTGTTGCCTGTCTTCTGTCTTCTCATTTCTTCTGTTATATTCTACTGTGTATCGTTTTTGGCTAGTCTACACCCATGCGCCTGCGCATCCTGCTTCACTCGCCTGGCTTGCCCAGGCGTTGAAAGCATCAGCCACAATCTCAGTAGATAGATAATCAGGGCTGAGAACTAGGGACAAACAGCATAGTTTCTAGGGTACCACCCAAGTGAGAAATTGACCCTACCTAACAGATGATTTTCCTCATTCTATTTAAAGGATGATGGATTTTTAGCTTCTAGTTAGGGTATGACTGATAAATACGAACTTTATGAGTACTGCTTGACTGCTGGAAGGGAAGAAAGGTCCCTTTCCCTTTGTTCCAAGCACCCCCACCCTTTCAGAAGCTGGAAAGATGCTCATTTTGTCTTCTCTCCTACCTTCCCTTTTGGAGCTCACATCTGCCAGTGAATGTCTCCAGTGCATGTTTCCACTTGGTCAAAACCTTCTCAGGTTGGAAAATGCATCTGATTCTTACCTGTTTCATCAATGTCCACAGAGGTTGTCATAGCAGTGAAAGCTGAGGGTAGGATCCACAGGCCTGGAGCTTGACGAAGAATTGTGAGGGGAGGAGAAGTTAATCTCTCTGCGGATAGGTATGCAAAGACAACACTCTGGAGTTAGTGTATGTAAAGATATTTACACAACCACGGAGACCAGAGCTTTCTAACTCCTAGTGTTTAATAGAAATATACATTTTGCAGTGTTAAGTAATGCAGGAAAACAATACCTACTTTGCTTGTTTTTTTCCAAGCTGTGGACCAACATAGACAATAACATTCTTTTGACAAAATGGCTTTAGAAATTACTCTTCCCTAAGGAATTTAAGTGGCAAGTCTAGCTGCCCTTTGCATCACTGTTTTGTAAGAGAAGGCTGTAAACACACGCAACCCGAATTTGCTTCAGAGCCAATTTAATCCGATTGCGAGCTTGTTTAAATGAAGTGCCTTTCAGACATTTGTATTTAATCAGGATATGCTGTGAAAGCATTGATATCTAGACAGAGTGTTTACTACTCGACAAAGGAAGCGCTTTTTGTAAATGCAAGAGTCTTGGCAAGATTTGGAAGTTATATCATAGGAATGTGAGACATGCTTCCCACTGGCCATATGTTGCAACAGTCCAGACTATCTCGTTCTGCGAATCTGTTACTGTAATGGTACGATTCGGAGTTCTCAGAGCAGTGGTGGAGAATTCATTCTTTGCCCTGACAAAGTAGAGTTCTACTTTGCCCCAATCTGCCTGCCTGTCTTTCCGTGCTTGTCTGAGCTCTCTCTTTGCCTGTACAGAAGGGGATTACTTCTCCTCTATGTGTGAACTCCAGTTAACATGGAGGGGATTTAGATCTCCCCAAGCTGTTGGTGCTGCCTGTAAATGAAACTGAATGTTTTCCGACGTTAATGAAAAATAAGCCTGATAAAAATGGGATAAATATATGAAGGAATGCAGTGAACTGTTCAATATGTATTTTTTTGTAACGAGATTGGGAAGGGTTGTGGGATTTTTTTATTTTTTTTTTTTGCAAAACATTCATAGTGTTTTCATTTGGGTTCCTTTGCGGCTTGATTTGTGAAGCTCATATGGAAAATCCGAAATTGCAGTTCCTCAGCTGAACTCAGTCTGAACTGTTGAACTCCTTCTTTTCATTAACAAATCTCAGAGCTTCTAACTTAAAACGATGATGTGTTGTTCATCTTAAGCTCTTGTGATAAAAGGAAGATAAAAATATTCCTGGAGTCCTAGCTGGATGTTTTAATGCTTTTAGTGGGCTGAGGGTTGGGACTAGCATTTGCAAAGAGATAGAGGGATGAACAGGGTTTGATATGCACAGTGTACTTCTGTCTCCTGCATATTGGGTTAGAGGAATTTGAATTTTCTGTTGAATATTTCTTCTCTGCTGACTACATAGTAGGACCTAGTTCAAGTGAAGGACACGATTAGTTTTTTTCTTTGTTTGTATTATGTAAAAAGTAACAAAGATTACTTTTTAGCTGAATTAAATAAGCTTTATCTAGTATGTATGTATGTAGAAATTATTGTTAAAGCCTGTGGGTTTCAGAGGAGTAACAGACTACAGACCCCGGCTAATCTGACTGTTAGTACCAACATCTGTCCATGTGGCACATACTATTACTCATGTACTTGAAGATTTCCATGTAATTGAGTTTATTAGAATTATCTGGGTATAAGAAGGTAGGGACTGTTTTTCAGATTTACCACGCGCTCACGATCTGCTGCTAGAATGAATAAAATATTCATGTGTTGGTCTTTCTTAGAGTGGAGTTTCTGAATCTCTAATTGCAGTCTGCATGCTTTGGATGGTTAAGAAGTTAGGGAACATTTAGCTATTATGAACTTCATTTATTCTGTAAAGGTTCTTTGTTAATCATTCATAGAACCAAGCTTAAAACCAGGCTAGAGTGTGTGCAGCTCACAATCTTTATTACGTAAGTTCTCATAAATATGGTATGTACAGCCAGATCCCTTTGATTTGAATGTTAATTTCTGTGTAACAGGATGATTAGAAAGTGGCTGATACAGAGGTTAAAGCTTCTTTTTAATGATTTCTCTGTCGGCATTAGAATTTTATTATTATTTCTGAAATGAAATGAAGACAGCAGCTTGCTTGTTTGGTTGAAGTTCTGTGCTAAGCATTGCAGTTCATTTTGTTCAACCCTAAATATACTCTGGGGAGCAATAAATACAGTAAATGCTCTTGAGACTGCTTCAGATTTAATTCCAGATAAGAATAAAATGCAAATTGCAAAATTAATTTTTTACACATAGCCCAAATGCATCACTCATCTCCCTCCACTTTGACCAACCAAAAGATTTTATGAATCTAGAAATGCAATAAAACCCATAGTCTATGCTTTCATTTTCTCATTTCTCATCTTCGTATCTTACTGCACCGACTGACTTCTCAAGCGTGACCAAACAGGATGCGGTGAGGGCAGCAGTTTAGTGGCAGTACCTTAAATTTTTAATTTTGGTAATGAACAAATACCCAAAGTACCATCTCCATTATAGGCAGCTCTCTTTTTAAACTAGTACTAGCAGATTAAAAAGGTACTCTTCTTTCTGAGTAAATATTGTGACTGAGCCATTCCCCAGTTAAAATCATTTTTGTCTTCAAATTTTGGAGAAAGTGAACTGTTGTCTGCCCGAAGTAAGAGTTGTGATGTCTAATGAGTGTTGGGTTGGGTCTTGGGGTTTTTTTATAAAAACAACTTTATTTAAACAGATTCTATTTTACTCAAATCATTGAAGCAAAATTCCAACTTCAGGCATTTTAAATTCCATTAAAATTCTGTTACACAGAATCACAGAATTATTGAGTGATTGTAATTATTTGGTGATAAAGCATTAGTTCAGGTTCTGGATTTAGTTCTTAGTTGCTGTGCTGGCATTGGCATTTCAAGTAAATGCCTTAGTCTGGCAGGATATCCTCCTTCACTTGAAGAATCATTCTGCTTGGCTGAGAAGAGGTATTTGTTACCCTGTTCAGGTACCATCACCTGCAAAAGATGACTGTGGTCATAGTTGGGTAGAGTAAGAGTTAAACAAGTTCTTGAGTTAAACAAGTTCTTGGTATTGTCACAGCATAAAGGCTGCAATCTTATATTCCATCTTGCAAAAAAACTGTGTCAGAAACCCATACAGATCTCATTGTAAATCAATAAGCTTTATATTAATACTCAGATTAATCCTGTAGAGCCAAAATTCAGGGTCTGAATGCCTCTAGTTTTATAATGCATGGGTGACTGGCCATGCTGAACCTGGCATTGCCCTTTATTTCTCATTTCCTCTCAGTTTAATCTTCTGTGAGGCCTCTCTAAAACTAATGCACATGAAATAAACCAGCTGTCCTGATCCACTTTCTTATCAGCACTTTTAGTCTGTCTTTTTCATCTAAGATAGTGAATTAAAGATGAGATCTGATTTGACACAGAACAAGATAAGAACACCAAGAGACTTTTCCTTTTAGAAACAATATTTTTCAGGCTAGAGGTCTTTGAAATATGGATGCGCTTTAGTATAAAAGTTGAGTGGCTGTTTTCGTAAGTGCAAGACAAGTTTCCTTTCTATAAGTGCAAAAGAGAGAAGTTAACCTATGTGTGTTTCATTGAACATGACATCTTCCGTTTTCTTTAAGTGGTTCAAGGACTGGTTTTTGGGTAGTCACTGTCCCATCTGCAGCAGCTGTCCGCAGTGTTTGCCAAGACTGAAAGCGTAGCCTTTCTAGAAGTTTTGTTGTGAATAAAACAGCATTCTATTTTTGGATTTCAGAGAGCAGTTCGGTCACTAGTCATTAGTGCACCTAAAGCAAGATGTAAGGGGGTTCCTTCTCTTCTACATACAGGTTTAGATATGGTGGATAGGTTGAAGACTCTTTCCCACTGAGTGTGTGTGTCTGTATATCTGTCCATTTTCCCCTCTCTCTTTTTCTCCCCTTTTTCGAGTAAGTAAGAGGAAAGGGAGAGGAACCTGATGCAGTGAGTCCTACAGGTTTGTAATAGCTGTGAGGGAGGTATGCGTATAGACATAGTCTGTAGTGGGCTGAATTCAAATTGCTTCTTTACCCAACTGTATTGCTTAACTTGCCAGTCCTGCAGGGAAGGATGATTTTAAAGTGCAGGTGGGCACCCAGGACTTGGGGGTAGGAGCTGAGGGATGCCCTAACGCAGCATGCTCCCTGACCGCCATACCCAGGCATTGACCTCTGACTTGGACAAATCTCTTGTCCGAATAAAGAACATTGCTTTCTACACAACTGTTAGCAGAGTGATGTGCGACTATTGGAGTGACAGAGAGGTTTGTGATACATCTGCCATTACCTGGAATCCCACAGAGCAGAAGCTGAGGATATTGTTTACTGTGTCACGTGGGGGAAAAAAAAAATTAAGGAAACAATTACTTGATAAGTTACCGCTGTGACATTTAAAAAATATATTCAGCTGTTGCTCTAAAATATTAAGTAATCATGAATAATGTAAACCGAGGATGTTTAAAATTCAAGAACAAACACAACTTTATGTTCTACCATTTAGGTTTCAATTACATTCCAGTGTTATTCTCACCTCTAGGAAAAAAAATACATAAATTACGACTTTCTGCGTATAGTAACATGATGTATATTGCTGGCTCTGTCTGAGCGTAGGAAATAAGATGTTTACAGTAAATACATTTTAGCTATCAGGGAAAGGATGTTAAACCATTCTTGTTGCGTCAAAAAGCATCCCAGGTGGATCGCTAATGCTAGAGGCAGTTGTGAGGAGTTTTGTTTGGGCACAGACATGGTGAGCAGGAAATGCTTCATTTTCAGTTTGGCACTGGCCTTGACTTAGAAAGTAACGTTATATCAGGGTGGGTTTAAATAGATCATCCGAGGCTTACATATGACAGTATGGCAGTGTCACAGTATACCAGGTTGGAAGGGAACTCAGGGATCATCTAGTCCAACCCTTTAAGGTAAAGAAATACGCTTTAAATGGCTGTCCTAGCACCCTGTCAAGCCGAGCCTTAAAATCTGCCTAAAGTTGAGGAATCCACCACTTCCCTTGGAAGACCATTCCAATGTCTAATTGCTCTCACTGTGAAAAACTTTCCTCTGGAGTCTAATCACAGTCTCCCCTGGAGCAACTTGTATCCATTCCCCCTTGTCTTTTTTGTGTGACTCCTCGTGAAAAGCCAGTTTCCATCTTTTTGGTAGCCACCCTTTATGTACTCGCACATGGCAGTAAGGTGCCCCCTAAGCTTTCCCTTCTCAAGGCTGAACAAACCCAGTTCTCTCAGCCTTTCTTCATATGGCAGGTCTTCTAGTCCTTTGATCATCCTCGTGGCCCTTCTCTGGAGCCCCTCCAGTCTGTCCACATCGGGTTTTGTATAGCAGGGACCAAAACTGAACCACAGTACTCAGGGGGTGTGGTCTGACCAGTGCTGAGTATAATGATATCATGACTTCTTTATCTCTGCTGGTGATACGCTTGTTAATGCAGCCCAGCATCTTGTAGGCTTTCTTTGTCGCAGCAGCACACTGTTCGCTCATGTAGAGCCTGCTGTCCACCAAGACCCCACATGTCACTCGCTACAGGGCTTCTCTGCAGTCAGATGGAGCCTAGTCTGAGCTGCATTTGTGGGTGGTGTATTCCCAGGTGCAGGACCTTACACTTGTCCCCATTGACCTGCATAAGGTTCCTGCTAGCCCGTTCCTCCAGCCTGTCCAGGTCTCCCTGGAGAGCAGCTGTCCCTTCTGCAGTGTCCACTTCCCCACTCAGTTTGGTTTAATCCGTGAACTTTGTCAGGGTGCTTTTGATGCCAACAACCAGATCATTTATGAAGATATTAAACAGTGTTGGGCCCAGTATTGATCCTTGGGAGACCCCACTTGTGACTGGTTGCCAGTGTGAGAAGGAACTATTTAGTATCATCCACAATAATACTGGAAGTTCCCACTTGTGTGTGGAGTCCCAGACCTTTTCTAGGTAAATACAGTGTGACTGCTCATCTGTATCTGACAAACAAATGCAAACATATTGCCATACATGTACACTTGATCTCTTCTCTAAAACCATCCTTAAATCTTTGCAACAGAATGTGGATTCTAAATATTTACTGTCTTGACCCTAGTATTGTATTTTAATTTGGACTACATTTTGAAAATACTTACGAGGCAGAAGAATTTCAGGACAGAAAATATTATTGATAATTCGTAGCTTGGATTATTGGAATGGTGTTCCTGCTTTTTAATTTGGTTTCTTTTCCCTTTATTGTGTTTTTAGTGTTGTGATCTTGGATACCATGCTAGTCTGAACAGAGCCCTAAGAACATACCTTTCTGCAGAGTATAACCTTGAAACTTCCAGGCACGAGGGCTTAGACATCATTGAAAATGCCGTTGACAGCTTGGAGCCACGAAGTGACAAACAGAGATTCATGGAAATGTACCCCACTGCTTTTTGTCCACCAATGAAATTCGAGTTCCAGTCTCATATGGGTGATGAGGTCTGTATTCCAACAAGTATCCCCATGGTGACTGTTTCTGTATAGTAGGACAGAGCATTTATCCCCTTTCACAAAGAGTTTGGTGAAAGCTGTTATTGCTACGCGAAAGCAAGTGGCTCGGCAATAACATTTTGCAAAACGGCGGTGCTGCTTGGAGTTTCTTTAGAGTCCTCAAGAAAAAAACATCATTTGTTATTATATGCTGTATTACTCATAATGACGTTGCTGTGAATTCGTTGGCCAACCTGTGCTCAGCCCAGCACCGGTCTAAGTAGTGGCTTTATCTCTTCGCTAGATGCCTCACCCATAGCAGAGCTTCTGGGTGCTATCTGAGAGCAGCTCCAGAGCTGTTCCAAGTTATGCATGCTGAAATGCAGCCTTTTCCTGCTTCTTCCTTCCTCATTTTGTTATCTAGAGATTTCAAGCATACAGGGTACTCCAGCTGTGCCCTGTCCTGCTGCACCAAAGGGCAATAGCAATCGTGTACATCTTTTATCTCAAGGCAGCTCCAGAGGTGGCATTTCTGTGTGACAGAGAAGCAAGACAAAGCAGCCGTACAGCAAGGCTGTGCTCTGTAGTGATAAGATGCGGTACATGGTTCCATACATAAATGCTTGAAATTTAGATGGACGCATATTATTGTCTACTTTATTAAGTTTTAATACCTTTGGTAGGAGTTCACCTAGTTTTAGGAAGAGCACCCAAAGACCCTTGACTGTTTTTTTAATTCCTTGCATCTTACAGTTCTTTTTCAATCTTTGTTAGGTTTGTCAGGTCACCGCCCAGCAGCCTGTGCAAGCGGAGCTTATGCTTAGGTACCAGCAGCTACAGTCGCGACTGGCCACGCTCAAAATCGAAAATGAGGAGGTAAGATCTGTGTCTACACATTGGACACCGTTTTCAGGAAGGTGGAGTATTTCCAAGCTTGTCAAAAGCATGTAAACGACCCTGAAGTGGCTTCAGTTTGTGTGAGCTGTTTTAATTTTAAAAATCTAACACTGCCAAATATGCTATTATAGGTCCTTATCTGCTTTATAGCGGTTTGGAGACTTCATCTTCTACCTGTCCATACGTTCACATTACTGAGTTCTGCTTTGCAGATGCTTCAGTGCAAACTCGTTAGAGCACTTATTTTTGAAGTTTAGTGGCACAAACCTACTGAGCACAGTTACTGTCTTCTGTGACCACCCTCTGTCCAGTCCCCAAATTGCTGCTTTTGAAGTACAAAGGAATTTGGACTGTCTTTTGTGGTAGCTGAGTCAAAATTCCTTGTGCTCTCAGCTACAGCTATTTATAAACACGAGTACTGGATGCCTGTGATGGGCATAGCTCACATATTGAAATAAAATGCTTTTTTTTAGTAAACGACACTAAACCTATACTGTTCTCTTTACACTGCTCTGACAGCAGAGACCTCCCTGTGAGCGCAGATTGCACTTCTGTCCAGTTTGAGGCAGTGTTAAAGGCTCTCAGTGAATCCGCACCTGAATTAAAACATAGGGATAATTTAAATTTTTTGTGTAGTTTTTTGATTTTTCAGGATTCCAGGTTTTCTTATTTTCTGTTATCTGCTGAATGCTTAGGACAAAGTATTAATGTCCATGCAGTTGTCTTCAAAGAAAAAAAAAACAATTTGAAAGCATCTTAAGGTAACAAAGACAAAAAAAAGGGAAAAGGTTATTTCAGTAAAGCGAAGTGCAAGGGCATAGAGGGAGAAATCATCTTGGCAGCCACAAAAAGGATATTTGCCTATACTGGAGATGTGTGTAGAAGTGTCCGTAATTCAGTTAAATTGACTCTACTAGAGACTCTTCTGAAGCAGAACTGGGAGGTAAATCACATCCTTGTGAATCCTGCCAGTTACTTTATTACATTGTAGAAACAGTTTTCCCTGTTCCATGGCCTCCATGCCCTGGTTTCCACTATGAGCAACTGCGCTCTCCATAGCTTATAGAAAGTTCTGTGAGGCTGGTGTAAACTGTTTTTTCTCCAGCCCCCTCCTCCAGCTGTGTATTCCACTTCTGCAGTCTAAACAGCACTGTGCTCCACACCATAGCACTCTGCAAAACAGTGTCACAGATTTTTATCTTGGAAGAACATGTTGTTCTTGCGGCGGGATCCTTGGGTGGTCACATTCCATCTAACACATTGACCACACGTGTGAGAGCTGACCCTTCTGAGCAGTGGATCGTCCCTATTGCCTGTTGTCCCAGGTTAGGGACCATAATCAAATCATATCGTATTTTGATTCCAATTTCAAGGAACAAATACTTGAGAGTGCTATACAGTCAACACTGGAGTACATTCATGTCTGTGGGCTGTGCCGTGGTAAAGCAGGGAACTAGATAGGAAATCTAATTGTGTCCTTCTTCTGTTACATAGATGTTGGTTATAGGGCATCTAAATTTTTCACGTGCACACACCAGTTTGTTTGAGGGAGCATGCCAGAGAATTATTTGGAGTAATTAGTTTCCCTTCTAAGCTGTTCTGGTATGTATTTATCTTCCCATTTGGTAAGTTGTGCTTTTTAACACCAGGTTAAGAAAACAACAGAGGCTACCCTGCAGACGATACAAGACATGGTCACCATTGAAGACTACGATGTGTCAGAGTGTTTCCAGCACAGTCGCTCAACAGAGTCTGTGAAGTCAACAGTCTCTGAGACGTACCTGAGTAAGCCTAGCATTGCAAAAAGAAGAGCTAACCAGCAGGAAACAGAGCAATTCTATTTCATGGTATGTTGGTTGCTTTTTCATTCGTGTCATACAGACCTGAAGTAAACATTATGCAGAAGTTCCTGGAATTTATGTGCCATACATAGTAACAGATTGATCTGCGTCTCTACAGAAATTCAGAGAATATCTGGAAGGTAGTAATCTCATCACAAAACTTCAAGCAAAACATGACTTGCTGCAGAGGACACTTGGAGAAGGTAAATATCACACAATAAACTGGAAAGTGATTCCAGACTATAAAATGAACCCACTGAAACACCAAAGGTATACAGGAATTAAAAATTAAAACCAAAGTGCTAAGTTGTCCAGTAAGCATAAAGCTGATTGTTACAGTCATAGTTTTGGTGAAGTGGTAGGAGTACACACTTAAGGTTGATTTTATTTCTTCAGCAGATATTTATTTCCACTGCACAGACATTTAGACAAGTGACTATATTTGGAAATGGAACTATTGAATGAAAAATCTCATGTCTGAGAGGAGAGCTGACACAGTCAGTGCATGGTGATTTAAGAGCTGTGGCAAATGTACTGTTTCTACTTCCTAACAATTTTTCTTGACTTGAGGTTTCTTTAAGAGTTGTGGGGAAGTGATAGTTTTTTAAGCATACAAAATTATCCGGAATGCATCTTTTAAAACGGACTCACTAGCAGAATATTCCTGACACAGGGACAGGAACATCCTTCTTTCAGTCTAACAACTCAGTGGAGCATTTATGAAAAATAAAAGGTGAAGTCCTGATCTCACCAATGTCAGTAGTGAGACTCTTATAGACTTAATTTAACATTAGGTTTCTGCAAGGTATTTGCGTATTGTGAACTAAAATGAAAGAAAACTTAATGAATAGCTCTATGCATGATGATTATCATTGTTGCACATGAATTATTGCATTACCAAAAAAACATTCTTGCACTGCAAATTATGATATCAGAGAATTCTCCATTGTCCTGAACACTGCACAATTTTTAAAAATCTTAAATACATCTT
>WEIS01005650.1:296-11725 GCA_013389965.1 Todus mexicanus | reverse complement strand
CTTTCAGTTTAAATCTGTTACCCATAGCATATCACTACCTGCCCTCCTAAAAGAAGCATTTGTTGAAGAAAAAAATTATTGTTTTTCATAGCAGTGAGCATTTTTCTTTCTTTCCATTAGAAGCACCTAGATTTAGATTTAGATTTAGATTATGAGATAATATTGGGTAATAGGTTGGTGATAGTCTAGGTAGTAGGTTACAGGTTGGACTTGATGATCTCTATGGTCTTTTCCAACCTTGTTAATTCTGTGTGATTCTGTGTGATTCTGTGTAACAGAAATGCAGGGCCAAACTTTCAGCAAGCCCTCAATAAGGACTGCATTTTTGCATCTGCATTTTCTCAGGCACCACTGAAGTTCCTTACACATATAACTATTTGATTTACAGATGCAATCAGATACCTGCATATACAAGTGATTGTAACTGCAGGTGTTAGATTGGGGACTATGGTTTGAAGTTCTGGCTTAAAATGTACAAAATAAGTATCACTGAAATTATTTAGGGATTTTATGGGGGTACACTAAATGAGTAAGCTTTGACACTTTGTATTCTCCCCATGTCAGAAACTGTTTAAATCCCTAGATAGCTTTTCTGTGGGTATGTGCTCACATTACCTTCCCTGCTTCACTTTTTTTAATACCAAGTATGAGCACAGCACCACTTGCTCTGGCACAAGTGCAACATTTATCCTGTATAGGCTGTGCACTTAGTGCAATTNGGGGACTATGGTTTGAAGTTCTGGCTTAAAATGTACAAAATAAGTATCACTGAAATTATTTAGGGATTTTATGGGGGTACACTAAATGAGTAAGCTTTGACACTTTGTATTCTCCCCATGTCAGAAACTGTTTAAATCCCTAGATAGCTTTTCTGTGGGTATGTGCTCACATTACCTTCCCTGCTTCACTTTTTTTAATACCAAGTATGAGCACAGCACCACTTGCTCTGGCACAAGTGCAACATTTATCCTGTATAGGCTGTGCACTTAGTGCAATTGTAGACTTCCATAGCTAAAGGGTAGGTTGGTTGTTTTGCTTTATATACAGAACCCAGGGCCAAAATTAGACTCACATTAAAATGGTGTGAGCCACACACTCACTCCCTCCAGCTACATCATTGAAACAGTTCTTACTGACATTGAGGGCTTTTGTAAGACTTTAACAACTGAACAAGATGGCCATAAAATAGCTCCACATGTTATTACTTCATCTAACAAACAGTTTCAGAATCAAAGATATTGTTTTCCCCTTCTGTCCTTTTATCTGTCCTTTGACTGTGCTTGCAGGAAGATAATCAATACACACAAAACAAAAAGATAATGGAAGAACTTGTACTTCAAATGCTTTGCTTGAGATAAAGTGACATTACCAGGTCATATAGTAATTCTACGCTCACAGATAGCTATTGTAAGGATGTCACCTCATCCATACATGTAAATTTATGTACTAACAATTTATAAATTAGTAAGAGACAACAGGCAGATTGTGTGTAATGATGTGTATTCTCTGCACTCTCATAGGAACAATAGCAATCTTTACCTCCTGTTCCTGGGCTGCTCCTACCATTCCTGTGTTGTCCAGATCACAAAAGGGCCATTGCAGCTCCACGCTGTCCAGGTAAGAACAATATTGATGGTCACTGTGGTTACTGTTACTACACAACTTCAAGGTATTAAGTGTGCCTGTGGAAAACTCTGGCCAGCAGAGAAAAAAAAGCAACACTGAAGACAGCCTTTTTTATGGACTCCATCAAATACTGTACATTTTAATAATATAAACCATTCCAAAACCTGAACTATAACAAAGAAGATTTTAGTATTTCATTTAATTATCTTTGGTAATAATTTTGTTCTTTCCCTTTTACCTGATTATCTCCCTTCATTAAGATAATAGAAAATATAATCCCCTTCTAAGAAAATGGTGTCTAGTTCAGTCATTTTAGCCTGACAATTTTCCACATCTTTAAGATATTTTTCGGTCTTGAACACTGGCTCTGATGCAGTTTTCTTTTCGCTGTGTCTAGTTGAAAGTTAGGGATATATGTCATATGTTTTCCTTTTATTACTCCCCTACAGGATGCATGTTGGTTAAATTCATTTAAAGGGGTTACAAGTGCTATTCTTAATTGCCTGGATTCTTGTGAGTGCAAAGAAAAGCATTCCCCATACATTACTGGAAACAGCAGCAGAAAATAATGATAATAATCATTAAAATCTCCAGGTTAGATTCAGCCAAGTAAAAACGTAAACATGAGTCAGGTGAGCTAGAGGAAGGTAACAAGAATTAAAATCAGCTCCTCAAGAAGAGGAAGATCTCTGGGTGGCAACAATGCCGGGAGAGCTTTATCATCATGTGCAAGTAGGGAGCCAGGCAGCAAAGGTTTAATCTACTCAGGACTTCAGGGCATCTGCAAATCTCCACTGAGGAAGGACTGTCTTATCTTGCAGGGAGAAATGGCAGCCCTACATGAGGCAAAGCTCTGGGCACATGGAGATGTATGATGTAACATTTAATAGCTGTGGAGCTTTAACATGTCCTGCCACTAATTCCTGAATCATAGCACAGGTCATCAACGGGATAATTACAAAGATTTCTACTGACATCAGCAGGCCTTGGGCCAGGCTCCAAGCAAGGTGTAAGTGTATGACTGGTGATGGCAAACAGGCAAGGACTTTGTGTCAAGCTACAGATGTTATCTGGGAGTTCAACTACAGAGCCTGTTTATTATGGTTCCACACAGAAATCTGCAAACATATCCGTGCTACTTAAAATCATAAGATAAGGATAATTAAAAAGGAAATTAGAGTAGAATGACAAATGTGGCTAGGGGGCTAGCAGTCAATTAACATGTAGAGATTGGCTAGGTTATTGTTGTGGGAGAGAATGATGCCAAATGAGACATTACAAGGGTGCAAATGCCAAAACTGTCTAACAACATTTTTCTTAATAATACAAAGAAGAATTAGATAAAATAAAAATAAAAATCAAGCACATACACAAAAAACCCAACCCAAAACAAAAGCCAAAACAATAACAACAACAAAAAATAATAAACAAGATAAACTTTAAGGTGAAATTTAGTGTTTTGAATAAATTATGAATTCCTTACTGGAAACTTCCAGTCACCCTTTTTTTCAGCTATTAAAATTAGCTTGGAGAAAATGTGATGCTCTCTACAGCTATGGAAAATTTCTGGAATGTGACAAAAGAAACAGATGGAACCTGCTAGAAATTAATTAATGCCTTTCATCTTTCTCCAGAACAAGACATGATGTGTTGGAAGGAGCCATGATCCCAATGCCATCAACCACTCACTTGTTAACTGTAGATCTGATTTTCTGTACATCCGTTCTTCCCGTTGTGTTCAGTCCTTGGTACTTCTCATTGTAACATCCAGAGCTTTGGGATTCTCTAAAACCCTACCAATTAACTTCTAGAATTTGGTAAGAAAGAGAGCAGGACTTTTCTTAACATCTCGTTGTTTATCATCACAGCTTTTGGAAATGTTATTGCTCACTAAGATTTAAAGATCAAGATAAAGCAGATCAGAGACAGATAAGTACTAAAGAAATTTCCTTCTTTTAGATTAGCATGTTTAGGGTTTTTCTGATATTCCCAAGGATTTTTGATTGCCAACCCTTAAACAACTCTGTATGACACACTCCCCTCCTCAGGGGGTTTCCTACCCTTTCCCTCAGGAAGCAGAAGAAAACACTGCCAGAGCTGCAAATACAAACAAAACAATTTTCTCTGCTTCTGCTGCAGTGTGAAGGAGACAAGTCCTAGATTATTTCTGGCTTTTAGAAAGACAACAAGTACACATCAGCCTATGAAATGGTTGTGATGTGCAGCGAAAAGAAGGGCAAAAAATTCTTAAGAGCTGTCGTGTTTTAACAGGCTGCGACACAGCCTTGGCATGTGCCGAGGGGGGAGGCAGAGGGAGCTGCTTGAGAAGCATGAATGTTTACCTTCCTGTCACAGAAATATTTTTCCTCATCCTGTCATCACTCCTGGTGAATACTTGCCGGGAGGAAGCTGAATGGTTTGCAGTGCTTCTGTGTGAGCACACCAGCGTACCTGTCAGCATCAGTGCGGCAAGACAGTCCTGCTCTCCAGTCACAGAACTGGGTGGAAGGAAGGAAGGAAGGAGTGAGATGGGACATCTTCAAGAAAAAGTCTTCCTAGAAGAAGGTGTCTTCATAAAGAAGCCTAGAAAAGAAAGACTTCTTCATGGGTGTCAGAAAGCACAGGGAGGATGCTGCAAATTCCTGAATAGCCATGCTAAGCACATACACCTATGATGCCCCTCAAATGACCTTAATCAGGACAGAGAGACAGTAAGATGTTTAAAAGTGTGCATCTACATTCCGCCAGGTTTGACATTATTCCTGAAACTCAGGCACATATTTAATGATCGTCACAGTATGGTGTTGCCAAGACTGATCACATTTTCTATTTCAGAGGAAAAGGTGCTGTGGCTAATCACCAGGGTTCTTGAGAAAGTGAGAATGATACCTGCCCTACTGTTAAAATTACTGGTGAAAATAAAACTCCCTTTTTTCAGTCTGTGCTGGGGAGACTGTTCATTCAGTTGTATGACAGATACAGCTATGTCTTTCTCCACCAGCATTTCAAATCAGATCTGAAGAAACACCAAAGTAAAATGAAGACAAAAAAGCACCTGGTTCTCTATAAGCAGACAGGCAGCTGGATGCCCTTCTCTTGTACATAGTGGAAGAGAGTCAAAAGTGTTTTACAGAGCATTCAGATGAAAAAGGAAAGAAGGTGTTATTTTCTTCCGATGGATAAATGTATGTGTCTCAACTTGGATCAGCCACAGGGATAATTCCTCTCTGCTTCTCAGTAAGCGACTGATTTGTCTGTGGCAGGCCAGTTAGATGCAAGAGACAAATATTTGTGACATAGTGTAAAAGCATTGCTTGAATTCCTTTTCGTTTACAACATTTTCAACCAGGAACTTTGCATTCCAGTGCAGGATAGAAACTGACTACCCTGAAGAGCCACCAGCAAAGTGGCTCTTCAGGGTAAGGAAAAATGTGCAGTTCTTTTATTTCAAACTGAATTTACAGAACTTTTTTTTTAGATCAAATACATGCTTGTCATATAAAGCTACAAATGAGTCCAGAGAAGATATTCTTTTTTTCACTGCATTTTATCCCTGGATCTGAGAGTTTTGATGGTACCTTATTGAATAAAAAAGAAATCGGAGAAAGTATAGGATAGAGAAAGTGGTAAAAGCAGTTATGCATTTGGTAGAGGAACAGTGAGAGATAATTGGGCATTTGTTACCAAAAGAAAAGGGTTGAGCAAGGTTAAAAGGCACTGGAAGCAAAGTTGATGGCAGTGTAATTACTGAAAATGAAAATGGTTATGATTTTTATTGGCCTGAAGAAGAATTATATGGAAATATTACTGCAGCTGGTGAATCTCAAAAGGCAGCTGAGGAACAAAAGCATGAGGCACTGCCAAATGACCTCCCTGGCAGCTATGGTATAGTTGGTTACAGTGGGGATCCAGTTTCCAGGAGACCTCCCTATAGCATGCTTCACTTGGCTTTCCAGCCCTACAGGCTCTGGAAAAGGTGGTAGGCACAAAACCATTCATTTTAGTTTTTAACTCTGGAAACAGAAAAAATAAGCTATTTTTCCTCCCTTCCTGCTCCGCCACCCTTAGACAGCTGCAGTCCCTGGTTGCTGTGGGATCATAGCACAGGCCAGGAAATGCTGCTGCTGGCAAGGGCAGCTGCTGGGTGTTCAGCTGGACAATGCCCCATCTCTTACCAGATGTTGGCTCTGATCTGACGTGCTGGGAGCAAAGTTCTTCTTTCCTAAGTGCCTGCTGCCCTTATTGCCATTTGCCTGCTGGTGTGCGTAGACAGACCTCTAATGGACGCAGAGGCTTTCTTCCTCTCCATCTGTTTGCACGTCAAGAAACAGAGCCCAATTTCACTCTGATCTGCTTTCCAGCACTCCATCACTCAAGATAAGCTACTGGAAGTGCCCTTTCCACCAGAACTGCTCTGCATCAGTGAAGCATGGATTTCCATAGATTTTAGCCCAGTTCACAGCATTGGTATGTAAGCTCAGGTACAAATAAAGGCATAGCAAGAGTGAGGCAACACTAAATATTTTCATGGTTTAGTTCTTATTTTAACTTAATCTGAAAGAAGAGACTTTTAAGCAATTTAATTTAAAGATAAGAGAGGCATGAACAAAAGACTGGGATGGAGAATAAGATCAGTACACCGTATGGCAAGGACAGGGAATCCAGCATGGCCAAACTCTGAGAAAATGCTGAAGGAGGAAGAATGAAAGAGAAAATATGAAAGGATGTAACTTGATTTGTTTTCAGTGGAAGTTTGATTGTGATTGTCTTTCAAACTGCATCATGCATTGGAGGGGTTTATGTAGTCAGCTTACTTCCACCATGGACCTGTTACATCGGGAAAATTTGGGGGGGGTATGGAGAGGTGGGGTTTATTTCTTGTGTCATAATATTATCTCTCTACCATTAATCTCTCTGTCTTTCTGTCTTAACTAGGAATAATTCTTAATTCATGTTCTTTACTACCATATATTTCTCTAATATGTAGCTTATTTAAACTCCGGCTTTATGATGTTTTTCCTCTGTTGTAATTAGAAGACTCCATAAAGCTGTGCAACAAAATGGGGAACCAAACAAAAACTAGCAAGGATTGCTTTATGACAGCGGCAGTTTGAGAAGTGATAAAATAATAATGCAAGTTCATTCCTTTTCGACAGGCCAGATTTACCAGTGCACCATGGAGAAGTCGCTCATCGCCAGCCACACAAAACAGCTGTAAACCTGGTTTAACCAGACTGTTAAATCAAGTTTACAGCTGCTTTGCATCACCAGAACAGCTCAAAGCAGACAGCACATAGCAGTGAATGCGAGCCTAATTGTACACTAATGAACGATGAAATAGTTTAGCATGTAATATTCACTTCAGCAGAATGAAAAGGAAATCTTTATATAGAGCAGATATGTTAGAATTTATCCTGGCTTTGCTCAAGGGGAAAAATTCATCCTCTTTTATCCTGAATGGATTATAATTAAGAAAAGCATCAGAGACAAATTATTCAAGGTTAGAAATTTAAAAGAGCTTAAAGAATACATCCACTCTTTCCAGATATATTAGTGCTTGCTCAGGGCGGAGTTACAACAAGTGGAACTCAGAGTTTAATTGTAAAATAAAGGTCCAAAAAATCTGCTTAGGTAAGCACATGTTTCCATTAGGGAAGAAAAATCATTACAGAACACAAGATAAAAAGTTAATGCTGCAAATCTCATTGTCTGTGTATAACATCATTATTGCTGAATAACTGCTCTATACCTAGCAAGGTATTTGTTGTAGAAATCTATTAAGACAGTTGAAATGAAGTGCAGCCTAGATGTCTGCTTAGTTTGTAGTTACCCTTAAAGGACATCGGCTCAGAGTATTTTTCAGATCTTTAAAACATGGCATTTCTTCTGTAAATACAGCTTATGGCCTTAAGGCAATCACCTTGCTGGGAGTACAACAGTCTCCAGTATAATTTGACAAACGCAGAAAGCAAAAAACCTCCAGATGACTGTTTCTCATTTGCTTATTCAATGAATCACGCTTGAATTGCAGGGAAAAGTTGGGACAGGATAACTCATGAAGAGGAACACATTTTCCGCTTCATACTCTCAAGCATTGCATCAACAGCAGTGCAGGGAATGATGGAGGTTTGGGTCCTCCATAGTGAAAACTCATGAATCACTCAGCCCTCCAGGTGCCTCCTGAAGTCAAGAGAGACCTGGCCTTTGAATTTGACTTGCCTCTGGGGTTCCGCCTTCCAAAACCAATTGCAAAACCACTGTTTTCAGTTAAGCAGAATTGAGCCCATTATGCCTGGGATATTGACTGTGGGTACAATCATATTGCCTCTGGCAGGTAGAGGTAAGCAAGGTTTTTCATACTGACCCTCAAGCCACAACCACGTAGCTACCTAAGGCTGTGTCTGCTGTGCATGATCTCAAATCTCTCCTCTCAGCAGGCTGTTGATTATCTCAAGTGGAGGGCTGTGCTCATCACAAATACAAGGCTTCCCCTTTGCCACTGAGGAGCATCCAGCTGGCTCAGAACATGAGTACAGAGAGATGATGTTTGACTACAAAATATCATGCAAAAAGCAGCAAAAAATATTACACCAGTTTTGAAAACACATTATCCTGAGAGGAGTAAAAAATGCCAGTTTAAAGAAAAAGCCAGGAAAATCTTTGGGCTGTGAGATATTTAACCTTTTTCATTCTTGAGTGTTGAGCATCCATACACTTTCAGTGATAATAATAACAGTAGTAACAATAATAACAGGAAAGCAAAATCTGAAACAAAAGGCAGAGTTGAACTCAAAATACTTAGGAGGTGTTGAGTTCCATGCAGAAAATTATACTCCTAGAAGGTATAGTTCAGGAAATCATACTTAACCAGCAGGAGTAAAAAACAAAAACAAAAACAAACAAACAAAAACAAAAAAAAACCACCAAAGAATTCTTCATAAGTTTAAAGGATAAAACTATTCAGAAAAGTATTTTAGTATTTTGTCATTGAAACTACAAAAGTGAATGATGAATCAGCTTGCGGCACATTATTAGCATGTAACATCTCTTCCCTGTAAAAAGTTTTATCAAACTCAAAAATGCAACCATTATGTTACAGAATCACAGAATTATTGAGGCTGGAAAAGACCTCTGAGATCATCGAGTCCAGCCTGTGACCTAACACCGTGACATCAGCTAAATCATGCCACTAAGTACAGTATCCAGTCTTTCCTTAAACACCTCCAGGGATAGTGACTTCACCACCTCCCTGGCCAGTCCATCCCGGGGTTTTATCACCCTTCTGTGAGGACATGCTTCCCAACATCCAACCTAAACCTCCCCTGGTGCAGCCTCAGGCTGTGCCCTCTTGTCCTGTCACAAGTTGCCTGGGAGAAGAGCCCGACCCCCACCTGCCTACACCTTCCCTTCAGGGAGCTGTAGAGAGGGAGAAGGTCCCCCTGAGCCTCCTCTTCTCCAGACTGAACAACCCCAGCTCCCTCAGCCTCTCCTCACAATCCTTCCCCTCCAGTCCCTTCCCCAGTCTCATCTCTCTCCTCTGGACCAGCTCCAGCACTTCAATGTCCTTCTTGAAGTGAGGGCCCAGACCTGCACCCAGTTCTCGAGGTGAGGCCTCCCAGTGCCGAGTCAAGGCCAGAATTCCATCCCTAGTCCTGCTGGCCATGCTATTCCTGATACACGCCAAGATGCCCTTGGCTTTCTGTGCCCCCTGGGCACAGTTGGCTCATGTTCAGCCGACTGGCAACCAGCACTGCCAGGGCCCTCTCTGCCGGGCCGCTCTCCAGCCACTCATCCCCCAGGCTGGAGTGAAACATGGGGTTATTGTTGCATTTCATGGGGATCTCACTTCTTAGGAAAAAAACACACACAAAATACAGTTGCTAGGCCAATATAAAACCTTTGAACAAAAGTAATTACTTCAAACAAGCAAAAGAGTAGTGAACGCTTTCATAAAAGATAATATTCAGATTATGTTATAGCAATAACAGAAGATGGTGGTTTAAAAGATCCATATTACTACTGCCTCCATTTTTACACAGCCCAAGACATTCTTTGTCATATATCCAGTCAAGTCCAGAAGGAAACATACTGTTAATAAATACAAGCTATTCTCTGACTACAATCCCTCATCTTGCAGAGCAAATAATCTTTCACTGATCAGGAAGTCTGCAAAGCTGTATCCATATTCCTGCAGGACCCTTACAGACCAGTCTGTCAGCTAGTATAGAAGTTTGTCACCACCTTGATCTCAAAGGAATAACTCCAGTTTACATCCAGGGAGGATCTGGACCCTTATTTTTTATTCTCACTATATGTCTCTTTTAGTGCCTCATCATTGTCTGCATGGATGAGCAGATTAACTGGGCAGCTCTGTACAGGAGGATAAATATACTTGTAGCTGATACCTATGAGGAAGGCTGAATACTTTTCTGGACACCTGCTGTTGGAGATTGGATTAGTTTATGGAGGAGTCTGCTGGTCATCATTTAGGGGACAGTTACCTTTTGGGTCAGCATGTGGGTGTTTAGGGAACAGCTTGCCTCCTGCAAGTAGGACCTTGAGATGGGGGAAAGAGGACAAAAGGAAAAAATGAAGGACCATGAGGTGCTAATTCAGTCCGCATCAGGGCTAGGTGGCTGCAGCTTTCAGGTAGGGGCATCCACAATTTTGACTGACCCCCAAAAGGCAATGACTGAGCTCTCCTTCACTATGCAGTGAGGCAAAAGGGTCATCCACGCCTAATGCATAGTGGGTGCTTGGTGACTCCACCCACTTCCACTACAGGTGAGCCCACATCACTCTGAGAAATGTAGATCCTGCAGGTTGGAGGATTGTTCTTGCTTGTGCCTTCCTGTAAAAGCATGTAGTTATGTATTTCTGTAAGTGTACAGATAACAGAGGGGCTCTTATGTTGCTCCAACCTTCCTCCTCTTGGTCCATATCCTTAAGGAATATTCATTGCCGAGTGAGGCAATGAAATATTTCAGGATCTATGTCTCTGTTGGGGTTGAGATGGCTCAAGGTTAATAACTAATCCTGCGCTAATTTAAAACAACTTGAAGGACACTAACTCTGAGTGTTCAGAACATCAGTCAGCTATTCCCTCCCTGGGCACAAGAAGAAGTTTTGACTTTAAACAAGTTGTTTTGCATGTGTCCATTACATGTGAATGCAAATCCTTACACTCATGTCTGAAATGTCTGAAAATGGCCATTTCTGGAAGCAGGTCACTGGATAATTCATCTGATCTGGCACAGTATTTCATGTGTTACAACTGACAAGAAAAAAAAAAAAAGGCTGATGTCCTGTATGTCTGTGTGGGAAGCAGCAATGCACAGATCATCAAAACCCATCACTGCTGATAAACACCTAGTGTTCAGAAAAGATGCTGAGGCTGGGCAAAGGCCCGGTGATCAGTGTTGTATTGACACTGATGTGATGGGCCAGGTGAGATACCAGCTTCAGCAGTTAACTGTTGCCAGCAAAGGACGGAACAAAATAGCCTATTACGGGCAGAAGACCATCAGGGCTATATGGCCCATCAAGGAATGTTTGTGCAACTGCTAAGCCACATAATAATTTGACTACAATCCCATCTCTACACTTTACGTATTAACAGACACCTGAACTATAAATATTAGTTCTATTTCAGAACTATTTGGTGGATGAGATTTTGAAACCAAATCATAAGGACAGACTGACGGGTTTGTCCTCCTTGCCCAACCCAGAAGGGACAACTTTTGGTAAGATTTTGCACCTCGGCTACACTGAGTATATGTTTGTATATTTGTATGTTTGTGTGT
>WEIS01005646.1:0-19766 GCA_013389965.1 Todus mexicanus | reverse complement strand
GAAAAAATATTTAAATTAGGAACTACTCAGTTTCAGGAAGGGTTTTATATAGTCATCATAACATGCTTCTCCCACTGCTGTGAGTGTAGGAGGCACAGTATTTTTCTACCACTTAATGTGTAAAGTCTGACATATTTTAAGAACATTATCAAACTGTAGCTTAAGAAATCACCTTAAACATAAAAACAAAGAAACAAATCAATAGTCTTTTGACAATTTCTCTCAGCTAAACTGTTTCAATATGCTATTTTGACTTTTATTACTCCTTTCTGCCTTTGGCAGCACAAGTCTTTTCACCCAAATAAGATATAACAGACCATGAAAGTGGGATGTATCTTTTGCACCCAAACGTCAGCTGCAGTTAAGGTGCACTGCTCCATTTTAAGACGCAAGTTACCTTGTGCTTCACTGGAAACCTCAGCACCAGTGCAAAAGAGGAACTGGGAAAGGAGGTGGGTCTTCACCAAGATGGAGTGTGACAGTTCTTGGGCCATCAGTGGCTCCTTGCTGAGAAACACTATGAAATACAGGGTACATTAGAGAAACAGAAGGGAAAGCATCATTGCCAGATTTGCAGCATTTCCCTTTCTCATGGACTGTGTATTTTGTGTAGTTGACAGTATGTTTGTTACAACCTACCTTCAGATGAGGGCCAGCAGGACATGCTGGAAATTGTGCATCCAGATCAGGGGATTTCTTAACCACAGGCCTTTGACATCTGCTGCACACTTGTTGCATGGCTGGAACATGAACAGAGCTTTTAATTTTGCTCTTTGATTTTTTGCATTCCTGTTTTTAAATGCTGTTTGTGTAATTTATGCCTTGCAAGCCCACAGAAGTTTGGTGGAGAGGAACCTCTTTATTTGAACTCTCTGAAGTGCAATATTTCTCTTGGCTTAGTTACTCCCTCCTTCTAAGCTTATGCATTATCGTCTGACAAATTGGATCTATTCTTTTCCAGCTTTCAGATAATTTCACTGCTATTTTGTGTGCCAGGTGTGGTTTGTTTTCCACAGCTGGTGTATTAGGAAATTGTTGCAAAACATCCATCTATTCTTTTACAAATAGAAATTAAAATCTAGAGATAAAAGATAAGCGGGTCCTGCAGAACCCAATGCTGCCTTATTTCACTTGTCTCTTTATGCCAAAGTGAGTTCAACCTTACAGCCACCTCGCTGCCAAAATACAAGCTTGTTGCTCACTTTCCCGCTTCCTGGGCTTCCCCAGCTATTTTGCTTCTCTGCACTTCATTGACTTGATATACCTATTGACCACAATTGAAGCAGTTGAAGAAACCCTTCTTTATTCAAACCTTCAAAGCAAGTTGAGTAAGCCTTTTGATTACTCTTCATTGCCTAGCACCACTCACATTAGCAGACTGACTTTTGATATTTAGAGGTTTATTAAAAGGTAAGATGTGCCCTGAAGTTTATCTATGTTCTGTGCAACCTCTTTTTGTTTCTTTTGAGAGTTATTACATAGAGGAATAGCTGATGTCTCTACATTATTATGAAGTGCCTTGAATATCACCTCTGGGGCTGTGGATAAGCCCACGGAAGGATCCCCCTGGCTTGGTACAGAGAGATGGTGCGTTGCCGGACTCTCCCTCCCTTCAAAGGAGGTCAAATGCAAACAAACACATTTCACTCAGTGGGGATCAAGCAGGGCAGCCGACATGTGCATCCAGCTGAGAGCTCTGTGAGGTCTGGGTGACACTGACTTTCTTCAAAGGAAAAGACAGAAACAAACTGATTTTATGAAACCCATGAAAGCCACCTTTGCAAATCATGACTAGAGAAGTGGAGGTATCAGTTTGGCAGAAAGCTAAATTTACTCTCAAGCTCCACAATAACAGTGACTTGTCTTTCCTTGAGAATTGCCTGTACGTGTGTATCTCTGTGTGAGCACTGCTTCAAAGGTTCACGAGATGGCATTTGTCACTGCGTGTTCCCTTTGCAAAGTGTCCTGTCTTGCCGGGGTACTGCACAGACTGGAAAGGCTGCCATGATCTGTGTTTCAGTTGAGGACAAGAGTAAATAGCTCAGTACAACATGCAAAGCCAGAGAGTGCATAAATGACCGATGTGCCCGATCTGCAGAAATCTACAAAGCGGTGTCCTTGAAACATCCTACATATTTTAACATTTTAATTAAATACACTTTATGCATTCATGCCATAAGTACTTTATGGTCACTGACACTGCAGTCTTCCGGACTTGAAACCTCTAAGAGATACAAAAGGGAATACCTCACACATGGGAGAGGAGGAATCTTCTTCAGATGCCATGACTCACTATCTTTCTGTTTTATTTTTAATTTTATAGGTAGAGTAGATCAGGAATTCATAGACCAAGTCATTAGGGCTTCAAAAGGTTTAAATGCAAGCCACTTTGGCATTAGAAAAATACATAAGTACATATTCAGCATTTTCTTCTTTCAAGGTGCCACAAAGGTTAATTAACAAATAAATCTTGCTTGCCTTAGCTAGAAAAGTCCCTATGTCAATCTTGGACTTTCCCCCAAAAGACAAGAGCAAAGGCCTTTATCGTAACTGCTGGAGTAGCACTGGGCACAGATCATGTCTTGACTAACGGGATGTGATGCAATAAAAAGCTTTAGAGATAATGAAAACATCTCTTAAATGTAGTGCATTGAGAGGAGGCTGGACTCCATTACAGGAAATTATGCATCACTGTGTCCATGCTCCCAGCAGGCAGGACCTTCACCCAACCACAAACTCACCAGTAGTTTCTCTACTTCTCACTGAAAACCTGTGTGTGGAATGGGCCAAAAGAAGACTACACCACCTGGGCACTTCCCCCTCAGAGGGCAGGCTAGCATAGTCTGTAGGGTGGGAGTGGAAAGCCTTGTATGCTACTTATTTCATTATCCCAAATCTGTTTCACAGGGGTATAAAGACATGAAGTGTTTCACAGCCAAGTGCCATAGGTGGTCCTCTCTCAGGGAATGTACAGCCTGGGCAATTAATGGATGGAGTTGCCATGACGGTGGGTTCTCAGCGGTAAAGGAAAGATAGGTATGTTTTAACCAAAACATGTTCAATATATTTTAGCTTGTTTGGCCAATGTTCAAATATTACAGCTCCAAGGTTCATATCATATTGTATCATATCGTATCGTATCATAGTTCCTGAGTTTCTAAATTACATTTCTTTTAGGAATTTGGAATTAGTCCATGGTGACAGCAAAACAGAGGAATCATGTCTTGAAGATGGAAGAGAGTTGCAAGTCTATTTATCAAAGATCTTGGTGGCAACATAATGAAAGTTCTAGAAGGAATGGGGTGCACAAGAACGTGAGTATCACGTATGAGCAAGAGATGTCTGCCAAGGAGGTTGGAAGGCACAACTCGTGGCTATACAGAACTCAAAAGTGAGGCTGGGCATCACAGAGGTGCAGACTTAAGAAGGTTCATGACAAAGTCAGAATAGAGGAAAATAATTTCAGGGGGACAAGTTTGAGTAAGATGGGATAGTCAGAGTCAAGGTGAGGCAGAGAAGAAAAAGTATGAAGAAACAGGTTGTACTAAATTGGATCACAAGGTAATGTGCCTTAGGAAATTATCCTGGTTGTGCATTTCTTTAGATCTCCTTTACAATTCTACGCCAACATGTTATATAGGTAAATCTTAACCTCGCTGAGGCTGAGAGTTTATTTTCCTAATTATCTCTGTTGGCTCTGCATCACTACAATTGAAGGGTTCTGCTCTTTTCACAGCATGACCACAACAGCAAGTATAAGTTGTTAAGCAGGAACCGATGTGCAAGCACATGCTGGGAGGACCTGACAGTTCGTGCTGCAGCTCAGCCACTGGCACAAAACCAGCGCTCAGCTGAGAAGTGAGCATACAGGCCATTTCTCTGGTTATGTGATGTCTTAATATAAATGTATCTGGAAGAAAAACATTAATGTGACTTCAAGAGAGCATTTCTTCCCCTGATCTCAAAGCACGCTCCAGAGGTGGTGGTATCCAGTCACAATTAGAACCAGACACTGAGAAATTCAACAATCTCTGTGCATCCAGATCTGGATCACGGCAAACTTCTTTTGAATGCTAGTTGGAAGGAGGAGGGGTTCGCAGTGCTGTATTGCCCATAGCATCTGCCAAAAAAGTATGCTTTCTTGGGTTTACAATCTGTCATCTGAGAAACAACATTAACACCTGAATGCTGCTTCATTGCATTGTGCAAAGCATTTTTAAGATTTAATTTCATGCATTATTCAGATTCCTATCACTAATCTGAAATCATGCTGGTCAATAAGTTCTTTGATTTTGATGTTAACTTTTTGGTATCCTACTAATTGACTCTCAAGAGACTTACAGTTAGTGCTCACTGTAGTGGAGCATTGACTGCCACTACTGAAATCTTTTCAAATCAAGATCACTTGAAAAAATAAAATGTTTTTAAGGAGCTGAGACAACGCACAGGATTAAAAGAACCAACTAATGAAATTATTATAGACAATATCTCCATTTTCATTCCGACTGATATTTTGCGACCACATGCAACACCTCGCATGTGCTATACCACAAACATTCATTTTAAAAAGAAGTTCCACTGAGCTGGTAAGTACTACACTGAATTTAAAGGTACCTCTCTGTTTCCTATAAAATTTAAAATGAATAACCTAGGGAAAATAATTGCCTAACTGCTGAGAAATGATACATAAAGCACAGCCATAAATGTGTGGTATACTCTGTGCTCATATTTATATGTTCCCTAGTTACCACTGATTACAGCTTGCCACATCAACAAAGCATCTAGTACGGGGTTTTTCTTACATCGAAACCTCTTGGCCAAGCAGGAATTTTTATCTCAAAAGCAGGTGAAACCTTTGTTTACCATCTCATAGGACATGCTGTTAGACTCCCGTGCTGAAGATATTTTTTAATGACATGCTAGATGGGACTGAACGGTGTACGTTCACCAGCTTTCACCTTCACTATTAATAACAGCACAGCTCCTATCTGAAATGTCTTATATAATTGTGTAATTACACACCTCATTTATCCAATTGTTAAGCCAAGAGTCTGATTAAATATTAACAACTGCTTGGTTCTCCTAGTGTCATTAGCTGGAAAGCAACCCTGTAATCTCAGGTAACGCATGATGGTAATTATCCTTCACAGTCACACTTAGCTGAAAATCCAGCTCAGTCAGAGTGGATAAGGTTGCTCAGCAGAAAACCCATTACCTCTCTTTCCTCCTTACCCTGATGCTGCCTGAGCCATGTACCACGTGTACGGCCTGTCCACCACAGAACAGCAAACAGGTACAGAGCATGGCAGAGGAGGGCACTGGCTGGTTTTGTTCTTCTAATCCCATGTTGCATGCTAGAAGTTGCAGCCTGGCTTCCGAAGTTGTAAAGGCATTTTTCACTTCAAGTCAATGGAGGGTCAGTTTGGTTTTGCCCAAACATCCCTGCCCAGAGAAAAGAAGGGAGAGAGCAGAGCAGCTCAGCTGGTGACAAGCAACGCGAGAGCTGGGAATGATGCTCTTGTGTCTGGCCTGGCACCAGAGGAGAGCGTGCTCTGTGAACTTCACAAATTACTAGCTGAAATACATAAACCAGCAGCAAGTTGCACTTCTGTTGCACTCTGCATGGGAGCATCACCAGGCTCCTTAAAATAAAATGTTGCAGAAGAGAGCATCAAAACGCTATAAACAACCCAAAGTGATGGCTAACAGATGTTTTGCTCAGCCTTCTCAGGAGCGCTGTGCACCGCTGCCCACAGACCTCACCAAAGACCAACGGGCTTGAGGGACCTTGAGCTATGGGGGGAATGACCAGACACTCTCCGCCTCCAGGAGCAGGACCACATCAGGGTGAATGTGTGAACTGGATACCCTGAGCCGTGGGCACAGGGGTATGCGTGAGGGTGGGCCTGTCAGAAACAAATCCAGCAGATCCTTCTATCTCAGCTGCTGCGGCAGCATTAACCGAGGTCTGGCTGGAGCAGCAGGGCTTTCCCCCCATTAACATCTTATTATGATGAAAGGAGCAGTTTATACCTCCCAGAATTACTGCTTCCAGGCTGTCTGTAAATTCAGGTGTAACCTCGCATCTGGTTCAGGTTTTCAGGTTTTTTGTTGCAGTGGAGAGGACAGGACCATAATTCGTGTGTGAGGAGAGCGGGGCTGGATGTGAGTTGCCACCCATTGAGCTGGGGCCACTCAGCCACTGCCTGATGTCTGCTGTACACAGCTTCTCGTCTACCCTCTTCCACAGGGCAACATGGCACAGCATGGCCAGTGCTGGCACGCCGAGGTGTCGGGCGCAGCCACCCACAGGGCTGTGGGAGGCCAAGGGCACAAGGTTTGCTCTGAGATCTCTCAGAGCATCAGGGTGGGCTGCTCCAAAGCAGGGGACACAGAGGTGGTGGCACTAGAAAGCTCATGAGAGAGTTCTTTCATCTGTAATATGCTACAGTTCAGCTCAAGCTCCCGGTACAGCCCTGGCAGGTGATGAATTTGAAATAAGATTCGCAAGAGCAGAGTCAGAAATCAATAAACTCCATCAGCTAGGATCTACCAGCTGTCTGAATCAACAGGTTACAGCAGCCAACGAATACTTTAAGGTAGGGCAAATGAATTAAAAATAAGAGCAAAATATGATCAGAAAGCATGCTCTCCAGCTGCTAGTCCTATAGGAGAGCAAAACCCAAGAGAAATAACTACATTCAGGTATATCCCTTAAAATACCTGAAAAGTAACCTCTTCAAGGCTGGATTATACTGTTCTATGACAGGCAGGTTGTGCTACAAGTTACCAAATAGCTCCTTGTTCAAGTTTTAGCTGCCTGGTTTTGTGATTCATAAAGCTGAGTTATCATTTTCTGTATTCTTTCTGAAATCCACTTTACACAACCTTCATCCACCCCTCTGCAATAATCTGTCCATGATTCTTGCACCAGTTGTGTAAATAAACCCTTCAATGAAATACTATCGGTACTCAAGACTCTCAGCCCCGGCAGGGATTGTTTTGGAAGCTGAATAAATGCTTGAGCTCACCTCCCCAGAATGCAGATTGCAGGTGGGACACGCAATAGGACGTGATCTGGCCTGGGAAGCACTGGGGAACCCCCAAGCTGTCTCCACCATATCAGCAAATGGCAGAGGCCATCCTCTCCACCATTTTCCTTTTCAGCCAAAGCTGTAAGAAATGGGATTTAATCCAAAATATGTTAAATATGAACAAGAAAGGCAGCAAAACACCAGTATCTAGGATGCAGAGGTGTCCACTGAGGGAAGCCTGGGGAAACTGGAGTAACCTCCCTCCTCCAGGACTGGACTGGGAGTTTCCCATCTTCTCCAGCATGGGCTGGGACACAGCACTGGGACCTGCCACTGCTAAGTCAGGCTGGGTGAGGAAAGTAGAGCCTTCACTCTCACTGGAAGCATCACCTGAAAGCCTGTGCAGGGGAGACTCAGCAGTCTCTGAGAAGAATTAACTTGTCATAAATTTGTAACTCCAGCCAGGTACCCGTGTGGCTGCATTTCCCCTTACATTGCATAGGTCACCCATGGAAGGAACCCCTGCAGTCACCTGTGGACAGAAAGCGTGGAGTTGCAAACTCGTGTGCATGCTTCCCATCAGAATGATGGAGTGAGTCAGGGTGTATGGGCAAAATGAAGCCTTTGTGGTTAATGGATGAAAAGCATACGAAATATTGGCAAGGACACCTGCTTCCAGCGGCGCTCAATAGCTTTAGTGGGTTCCTAATGACTAGAAAGATAATCTCAGGAAAGGAGACGCTGACATGGCCACCATTCCTGGAGAGTTTCTGGCTCTTTACAATCTTTGTGCCTTACACTAAACAAACCTCTTAAAATTATATTGTTGTTATTTAAAGGGACTATAACAACCATCAGAAAACATCTAATATGTCTCTGATGAAAAGTCAAAGAGAATGTACATAAAACTAGAAATTTTTTTGCTACACATCACTCGCTATCTTTTATATTGCTGCAAGAGGTTTCACTGCAAAATAAAAGCACCTGGAGACATAAATTTGTTCAGTAAAGGCTGATGTGAATACAAGGGGGTTTTTTCCTTCTGGCTTTGCACAGAAATTTTACAAACAATTGTTTTCAAACAATATCTATCGAGTATTTTGATCTTCACTTATTACTTGTACAGATGCTACATGCCAGGAGCCTGCCTGTCCTCCTGGCGATGCAGAGGATCCAAGAACGCAATCACTGCTTGGCAGCAAAATTGCCCATTTCCCCAGAGAGACATGACTATCTGCTCAGAAAGCCAAAGCAGCACCAGTTCCAACAACAAGGCAATTCCACCAAACAGAGATGTATGATCTCGGGGAGCCACCTGCAAAAGCCCACACAAAAGTGCTCCCCAGAAACCTTCCGGCCTCATAAACCTCTCACAGGCCCCTGAAGGCCATAAATTCTGCAGAGCCTCTCACAACTGTTTCAAAACACTTAATGTTTTCCTTCTGCTCTGCGGTTTCCCTGCCCACGGCGGGGATCTCTGCACCTACCTGATACTGAGCCTGGCTCCGTATGCCAAAAACCTCTATGGAACTGAGCTAAATTGTCTCAACTGACATCCATCTAGCTAAGATATTGATGCCACTTCCTCATGACTTGATTTATTTTAAATTATGGGGGGTAGGGGTAAGTATTTCAGTCAGATTTTCAATTCCTAATGTCAAGCTGTAAGAAATCAGTGAACCAGGTTAATGACATCAGCTGAACTGAAGAACTTGAGTGTGACACAAACATGCCATTTCTCTCCATAAACATAAAATTGCTATTAAAAAACAGCATCCCAAACAAGGAGAAAAAGCTTGTGTGGAAGGCGCCTTGTCACCTCCGAGAGGGCAGCAGGAGTAAGCACTGAATGAGTTGCTGAAAACAAAACTGATTATCAAAACAAAGTTTACTGCTACAGGTAAGAAGGTGTAGGGATGTGGAGAGACCCAGACCCTGCAACAGAAATTGAATGGGAATGGGAATGTAGAACTGGAAGTGGCCATATCCCACTTGAAAAAATTTTGTTACACAGAAGCTGGGATTGGCCGGCCTGTCTCCACTGCAAAAATATATATCAAATGACGAGCATCAATATGTGAGACAGAAATACATCATAAAGAGGGAAAACCAAGAAATCTCAACAATTGGAGCCATTTCAGTCCATCCTCAATATTGAACTATGATTTAGAAACATTTATGAAGTCAAAAGATAATGAAAGACATGAAAGTCTGGATATACTCTCCAAACTTGTCTACCCTCAATCTAATCTCGTATGACTCTTTAGTAAGACGAGCGACCTTTTGCACAGTGGAGGGTGGGGGGTATAAGCTGCCTGCCCCTCAGTTAAGAGGTGCCGTACAGAAACCAGTTACTTAACCAAGTACTTCTGTCATGGGCAGAAGCTGACCAGGCCTGGGGGTGGTGCTGTGATGGCAGCCTTCAGATAAAGATGGGTGCCACCATATCTGAAGGCTCAGCATTTCAAGTTCTCTTATTTAATACTTTTCATTAACTAGGTAGGAGAATCCTAATGAAATCTGTGCATCTGGCAGTCAGTTGGTACTGTAATGGTGGTGGGAATACTGGAATATTTTGTTAGTGACATAGATGACTTTGGGTCTTGGAATATTAGAAACGGATCAAATTTGATTGCACAAGGTCCACATCATGCACCTGGAGACACCTAAATGGAACTGTAGCTTTCACATGAGGGCTTTGACAGCAAAAAAAAAAAAGAGAGCTATTAGCTCACAAGACGATTACGAGCTACCAGAGCAATGAAGCAGTAAGGAAGGAGATCAAACTTTATGACCTGAGAAGTTTACTCCTATTGCTCTGAGCCTCACCTATGATCAGTCAGTCTTTCTTCTACAAGGCACTGACACAGCCTTGCTTCTCCCCACTGCCTGTGGCCCCAGTGGGCACTGCCGTAACCCTCCTGCTAGGCAGTAGCAGAGCTCCCAGGGCTGTTTGCAGGGGCATCTGGTCTGTCCTCGAGCACCAGTTCAGGGCACTTGCACCTGACATGAAGAATGAGAGACAAAATAAACCCACATGAACCCTTGTGCCGCTCTGAAACTTGGCCAAGTCTGTAAGCTACTCTTGCAGCTGGGCAGTGAAAGTGATGGGCTGCTCTTCCCAACTTGCCACTGGGTCCGAAATCCTTTCCCCTTTTGTCACTGGTGTCCCAGGGCTTGGGGGTGAAGGAGAGGGCAGTGTGCTCCCTGATCCTACTCACTAAGCACAGAACTTCAACTGTTGAAGTATCCAAGGACAGCAAAATGAACTTTACATCACGTATTTTAACATTAAGCCTGTATTGGATTTCACTAGCAAAGCATTTCACATGGGATAAAAAGTATACTGTTCCCAGCAACAAGTCACGTTTTTCTTATTCAGACACTTCTTATTCAGCCTGCAAACAGCTCTGGCGGTGGTAATGATGTCCCTGGGAAAGTTGTGTCTCAGAAGCGATGGGAAACACTGAAATAACAGTGGCAGGCTCGGTGTGTTTGTACTGCTCCCCTTCCCTGGACACAGGTCTCCCCAAAGGAAAAGGCATTCCACTACATGCCCATAGGAGCACTTCAGCCAATTCCGATGCTCAGATTTACCATCTGGTAAAACATCACTCAGGTTCTTGTCTGTTCATTTATAACTTTTTTTTTTTTTTTTTAAGTTTCTTATACACTGAATAGCTAAACCGGATTTTGCTGGCAAGGACTGCTGCATGCAGACAGGAGGAAGATACAGCTAGATGGACAACAAAAAAACGTGTTTGCCACAGCACACCTGAAAGCTAAGCTGCTATTACATTCTTGAGGCTATTTCTCCAAGTATGTTTCAACCTTTCTCTATTTGAAATCCTTGAAAATACTTCCAGACCTGCTTGTCTTAATTACTTTTCCCAGATGTCTATAAAACATCAATCGATAACCAGTGCTACAGGTAGGAAAACTCTCCATCAGGGAGAAAAATCTAAAGCAAATAATATACTTTTTAAGTCTACAACAAAGAAATCAATCCGTGGCATCCATGGTCAGTCAGTCTTAATCAGTAATTTCTACTTGGCATTAGGTACTGCTGTTCTTTGCAGGGACTGAGCTTTTTTTTTACAAGCTACAGTAAAAAAAAAACAAACAATAAGAGATTTTTTCTGCTTTCTGTCTAAGCAGCCAAAGCCCCGTGCCACAGTTGACATGAGCGCAGTAAGCCTGTGCACTGTGTACCTGCGCAGAGCTGTCACATGGGGGATGCAACCATGTGTGAAGAGCAAACAGGAGGGAGGAAAAGCTCCCCTGTGAATTTAACACAAAGTGAGAAACCAAATACTCTCTCCTTTTAATCCCTTGCAGCGACTTTGGCAGATATATATAAAAAAAATACATATACCTTTTCTGTTATCTTTATTCACCTTTGTCCTTAACAAATATTCAGCTCTGGAAATACTTTAGAATTTCTTCAACTCCTGTCCATCTTTTATTGCCCCAGTTCAGTGCCTTCTGCAAACTGCAGTTTGGTAGGTGAGTTCAAACTAATTATTCCAACTTGTATTGTAATTGCATATGGGAATTAACCTGTTTCTTCATAACTAAGTAAAACTACTCCTTTCCTCTGTCTTAGTTTAGGCTTCTTGACTGAACTTCACTCTTCATTCCATAATTATGAATGCTTGCAGGATAACCACCTACCAGTGAGGACATTCACTGAAGACTAAGTAAGGTTCTCATACTGAGATTTCTTAACTTGTTTAGATCATTGTTATCAGCACAAAGAATGGGACTTTTCTTGTTACACACACATGAATTAGTTAAAAGAAGTGAGATACACTCCATAATTCAAATGAATTCTCCCATTTCTCATGTACACTCACCCAGTGTTGTTGGCCAACAGGCAACCAATACGCGCCAGAATGGGCTGGGTGTCACAGATGTCACATCACAGGTGTCAGTCCTGTAGAGGTTTGCAATGAAAATGCTATTAACTGCCACAGAAATACTCAAAACTTTCAAAAATTGTCTTTGCAGGATCTGCTCTGACTGCCTGCTGGGCACCTGCCTCTCTGTAGGTAGCTCCTCCTGGAGAGTCCTCTGGCTGGAGGCATCACCACAGCCTCTGCCCACACTGTGACCCAGCCTTGGCCAAACAGCAGGGCAAACTGAGTCCTGTGCAGCTACAGCACCCGGCTACAGTGGAAAAGCAGAAGCCAGGACAGGGGACCACAAGACACAGGACTCATCATGCCTGGCTCTCCACTTGGCTTACCTGGGAGCGAGCAACCTGAGAAGCACGGCAACCTTGGCCCCTCTTGAATGAATCTCACTCCCAAGACACATTAGCTTTTTTGCGGTCTATGAAAACCTTTCCAATATATATTAATATTTCACTGGTTGAAATATGGAGCAGCTCGAAGTTCTCCCACTCAATTACAGCTCTGGCCATTAGTACAGCAAGCTATTAAAACCAAGTTAAAGAAGGAAGGCGGCTGCACTTACCACACTGCTTTATTTCTCAGAAGGTTGGCATTTAGAAATAAACTACTCACTTCCATTTGACAGTGAGCAAAGCAATATTTGCTGTGTTGTCTAGAAGCCTTGAGAAGGATTTGGATACATTTAAAGGTTTATTAGAACAGTGACAGGGTTTGCCTGTACACAGCAGAGCAAGGATGCCAGATGGCTGTGCTGAATTGATACTGATGTGTATTAAACGTAACTGGGATATAATGAGAGGCAGGAAACTTGAAAGGTAAAAAGGTGAATAGCGAGAGAATTAAGGTTTCATTATAACAGTGCTTTAAAAAAATGAAATAAATATGGAGACTTCCGTCACTGTAAACTGAAGATTTACAGATTTAGCAGTAACTGAAGCTCTAGCATGTATTCTCCTTAGCAAAGCACTACTATGGCATTACAGCAAAGCATATTGTGAATAAATGCTGCACAGAAACTGAACAACAGTTCTGAGTGACTAACTTTGTACCTGCAGCTACCTCAGGGAGAACTTCTCAATCCTCCACAGATAAAAGATCTAATTTTTTTTTTCTGCTTTGAAAGTTCTTCTTAATGATATTGCTGTTTCATCAGAGTAGCTCAACAATAAGTCAACGCTAGGATGAATTTTATCTAAAAGTTGTTTACACTCAGACTGCATAGGTTGTGGAGTTTTGGTTGATTTTTTTTCTCAAGGTTTCGTCACATTGTGTTTACAGTCCAGTCTTTTTTTTCTCCTTTATTTTCTTTCAGCTTGGTGGTTTTCAAAACCACTGCCATATTTTAGGTACCCCAAAAAGACTTCAACAAAGAACAAACCCCTAAATTTTAAGTGAGAATGAATCCTAACAATTTCATGAGTTAGAAAGGTTTAAACTAGAGAACACACTCCCATGCCTCACAGCAGCCCTATCTCCTGGAACAAAACCTTATTCAATGCTGAGTAAACAATAATTCACTTCCGCTCTCTTAAATCTAACTTGTGGATTTATCGTCTTACTTTCCTTGGACACAACTGCAAAAGGGGAATTATTTTTCACAGCTGACAGTGGGAATGCGGAGCCCAGGAGGTAGAGAGCCCCTGAGACCTGACAGTCTGCTTGAACTGTGTCTGAAAAATGCGATTCATCTGAATGCTGCAGATAGAGAAGGGGGGGAGGGGAAGGTGGGGTATGGATGAGCCTAATTGGTTCTGACTCTGAAAGTCAGATCTCAGTTTTCTCTAGAGATGAGCATTGCAGGAAACACTATTAGTGAACCTGGATCCCTTTTAAAAGGGCTAATTTAATCAAGCACTACAATAATTTAAGAATATGACACTGTTAGGAGATTTACATATCATACCTGGCAGTAAAAACTATCAAATGTTTGTCATTATAAATGACACAGAATGAATCACTTGGGAGAAAGACAATATATATCAGCAGTAGCCACAGGGAGCAGTCTCGCGTACAATAAAGCTTCAGAATACACAGTTTCTTGAGCATTAATTCAAACCCAGATCCTATCTATTATGCACAAGCTGAAAACACAAGGCAAAAGCTCAAAGAAGAAAGGATGCCTACCATGAAGATATGGGAGTAAATTGTTATCAAGTGATGAACGAAACGAGTTTGGTGCCAAAACACCCTCCTATGCAGCACACGATGCTGCACGTTTCTAAACACAAACTCTTGGCTGTGTCGAGGAGCTTCAGTTGAGCAGTGCCCCCAGGACGGTTGGACCAGGTACAGCCGGGGGGTTCCCATCACGGTTGAGGTGAGCGGTATAGAAACAACATCGGATTTACGTTCCTCTGCCCATGTGTGGAGATTTCAGATGGATCCTCTAAGGGCTTCAGGCTTCTCATTTTTTTTCAATCTCTCACCTTACATAAGCACTTCATTTATCAGAAAGAAAGGAGAAAAAAATCCATTCCATGTTGAAATAGACTGCCACCTGCATTGCTTCCTAATGTAAGCAAATCCCAGTGGAAAGCTTTAGCATCAGACTTCTCTGCTGGACCAATAAATCACTCTCAGAAATATCGTTTAAATCTTACATGTGGTGTTAGCCAGAAGGAGCAGCACGTTTTTTAAAAGAAATTCCAGCAATTCAACAATTAATCCAATTTCCTGGAAGAACACAGGTCGTTACTGTGGATTTCAGGGTTCACATCAGTCAAAGATATAACAGCAATAGAATAATGACACTGTTACTGCATTTTAATAAAAGAAAAATAACTAAAATACACTGTGTAGGGTGACACTATAAAGTTTAAAATGTTCCATGGACATAATCCTTTTATAATTATGTGTGATCACGCGTGCATGCACATATAAAGACACTGGAAACACTGCTCTTGAAAGACGTGAGACTATTAACCTGTGCAGACATTGCGGTTGTCTCCTGGAGTGCCAGTATCCCACCCATTTATCAGCCCAGCTGTCTCACAAGGTAAAAATAAAATGGTGCTTTGAGTTTAACAGGCTGCAATCAACTCACGAAGCATGGCTGGGCTCTGTGTGCTGTACTCGGGAGAGTATAAAAAGTGGATTAGGAGAGCAACACATAAAACAGCTTAAACCCCTCAATTCTTCCCTGGAAAACTTCCTCTCCCATTATTCAAAAAAGAGAATAAAAGTAAGTGAGCTTTCACACAGCCTGTGCCACTTCTCTATTTTATAGTTTGCTGCAATTTCTTCTAATTAACTTGCACAATTTTAATAGCCTGAATTGTAGAGCCTGTTCCCTTTAAAAAATGTCTTCTTGCAAACTCTGATTAGCTCCAGAGAAAAGACAGCAGATGACTTTAAATGGCATGAAGGTGGATTTATTGGCAAGAGTGTCAGGTTTGCACTTAGCAAGGAACTGGCAGATAGCAGAAAATGGCTGGACAGGATTCAAACTCCAAGGACTCAGAGTTGAAAAAGGATTTATTTGAATAGCAAAGTATAGCAGTGTATTTACTTCAGTTAAAATTAATAAAAGCTTTTAGCTAAAAACATAAAGAAATTAAACTTCCAGTGGAAAGCAACTGCATTGCTTCCAAGGTAGAGTCACAGAGGTATTTATTGCTTTGCTCCCTCACAGTGTCATTTATTGCCTCTAGCAAAAGGCAGGTATATTGACCTCCTTGATAGGGTGTACGTTCAAAAGTCAGATTAAACCTGAAGCTGCACAAAATTACTTAGCGTACAGAAAATAAAACGCTGTATTTTTGTCCTAAATCAATTGTAGAAAAAGGTAGCACATTCACTGCATGTGAAAGGCACAGAGCCTGAAGTCCCAGAAAAAGCAGAGGACCAGTGTAAGCTGCTTGGTGCAGGTAGAAAGAGGCTTAGCCATGGTCTTCAACAATGTAAATAACAGGGGGCTGTGTACTGATGGATCACCAGCTGAAAGAGTAACTTTGCCTTTGGGGCAATTTTTGTCCCGAGTTTTGCACTGCCTTTACAGATGTCATAAAATTGCTTATGACGGCGCTTAAAGCATCAGCTACCATACCAAAACCTTGTTTACACCCGCAACTCCACCGCTAGTGATGAACCAGTGGGAACAGCAACAGAAATGATTTCCAAAAAGCCAAACACTGCTCTGCTCTCAAGCTGCTGCTAAGCCTTGCTTCGGGCAGGAGGCTGGCCCGGCTCACCACCCAGGTCCCCTGCAACCAATGCTTTTTGTGAAATACTTTGCAAAATACCATTCACAAGTACTCAGTCCCAGGATCTTGGTTAGTAGCAAAGATGCCAGACACAAAACTGACTTTGTTGAATCAAGACATTTATAAATTGCATTCAGCCAGAAGAGCTCACAAAGGATGCTGAAAATATAGGGTAGCCAGGAAGAAAAATAGAGAAGGCAAAAGTGAAAGTAAAAAAAAAAAAGAGGGAAATAAAAAAAAAGAAAAAAGAGGAAAAAGAAAGAATAGAGAAAGAATAATCTCTGTCACAGTATCTCTGGATTTCTGCTTGCTGCCATCACATCTGTGTGAGACACACTTATAGAACTCCTGTGATTCTATTCTGCGATTCTAACTAGGTGATGGGACATTCAAGTAGTTTACAATGGTACACACAAAGACTCCAAAACACACTCAGCAGTTTTGGTTTTCTTATAGCAACAGTTCACCTTTTTCATAGTAGTTATTAGTGCTGTATCTGCAGGAAGCTGGGTGAGCCATTTTCCTGTTTTGCTGAATACACATGCAGCATTTGATTTCACTTTTATGGACTGAAGCTAAAAGATGTTTTCCTCTGAAAACTGAAACACCGTATTTCAAGTCTGGCAGCAGCTGGTCTCAGCTGCCAGCATGTGGCTCACCTAACAACATGTAATTGAGACACCAGATGGAGTGGTGAGGACATTCACAAAGTCAGCGCTGCCATTTGGAAAAGCTCATGTCCAAGAAAGCTGAAGATGCTCCACACTGACGTACCTTAAGTGGGAGCAGACTCTGGAAACGTAACCACAGCATGTAGAAGGGAGAAGTTCAAAGGCTACAGGACACTTCCATGTATACAGACCATCAAAGGCGAGTCATACTGAAATCTGACTTTGTATTCAGTATGTTGTGCAAACTTTCATCATCACTACTTCCTTCGCATTATTTTTTCTCCTCCACTGAATTACGCTCCAAGTTCCCCAGGAAGTGTTTGAGTATCTACAGTCCTTGGATCATGACCTGGACTGGCACAACAGTAGAAATATTTAATAAAATTCAAGTCAAAGCAAAGGTATGAAATTCTTACTTCCCTTCGCCACTCTAAATAACTCTGGATAAAAACAAACTACTTGTACCTATCAGTAGAAGACCTATAAATTTCATATATAGCAATGTAATTGCGTAGAGAAATCTATATATGTGACTGTTTGCTTACATATTGCTTTCCAATCGGACTTTCTTTTCATTGATTTCACCTGTTATTCTAGATTAAAATTGCAAGTTTCTGCAAAATAACTTCAGAATAATGCTTCTGGATTTGTCAGCAGCAGAAATCGTAATTAATACCATTGCTTCTTACGCTTACACAGAAAAGTCAATAAAATGCAAAAAGAAATGGAAGGGAAAAAGTTTCACTTGTACTTGACAGCACCAGATCTATCATATTTTAGAACACTACTAGTACTACTATGTCAATAAAATTGCCAAACAAAGCACACACAGAGAAGTATGATATTGTCATTTTTTAGGATTTCTTGAATGTTTGTCAATAAGGTATTAGGAATTCACTCAAGTCTGAAAATCCACGGTATTTTTAAACGCAAATTTGCAGTTTCTACTTTGGAGCTGCAGAACAATTAGCCACATTAAGTCATACACTGAAGCCCAGATGTTACAGGTTGCCCCACATCATGCATGCATATATGTAAGGCCACCAAGACTATTTTGATTCCACGGACATACCTGCCTGTACAGAGAAAGGAAGCAAACACATTTATTCCTGAAACTTGCTTGCAGGCTCAGGTCATCTTCGGTATTCCTAACCAAGCAACATTATGGCAATTTAATGAAACATGGGGAAAATCCTATAATCAATGTGACAGATCAGCTATAAAAGCACACAGTGAAATGAGGACAACCTTTAAGCCATAAAAATTCTCTTCATGAGACCGTATTTTTTTCCTCTGTCATTCTCAGCACGCAGAGAATTTTCATTTTTCAGAGCTATAAGGAATTTGACAAGTAAACCTGCTAAAGTTAATAGCATTTTAATCTTTATGCATAATAATCACAAACCTACATTGTACAGGTTTGATAATAATAACTGACAGCTGAATCTGAAGTATACATTTCATTTCAAAATAGATGCGTGTGTAGGTGGATGTGTTGTAGAAATATAATATACTACATGGTTGAGCCTAGATAAGCTGGTGATTCTCAAACGTCAGCATCATCTGCACAAAGTTAGGGTCGAAATCTGCTCTCTTAAATACCTGTTCATCCTTCTTATGACAGCTTCCCTAAAGAGCTCAGGGAATAGTAGATAAAGTAAGTACCTAACGAGGTGTGGCAGCAACTCTGACGGAGCTAAAGAGCAGAGATCTAAATGCTAATAAATAAATGAAGTAAAATATTTACTGCCAGCAACTCCGCAAAAGTTAGCCATAGGAATCTGTAGCTCTGCAGCTGGAGAAGGGCAATACTCTGCAAGCCAGGGAAGTGATGGAACTCCTCCAGCTTTGATTATTTACGGTGTGATGATGAAGGAACAACTTTCCATGTGAGGAACAGCTTTAAAGTTGAACAGCGAAGCTGAAAGAGAGATTTAACGAAAAATCAGAGGGGAAAAAAACTACAGCTACAAACCCAGTAACATTCGTTTTAACAATTTAAAAATATATTTTATGTGCAAAATCAGATGTTAACTTGTCCAGCTTCAAGGTAAACAGCAAACCGTGTTCATAACAACCCTTCCGGTGAAGAGCAAACACGCACTGTTTAATGTTGCTGTAAATAAGACTCACTTCATGCCTCCAAATGTTATCAAAATGAACACGAATGCAAAACAAATACCTTTTAAACAAAGGACACATCTGTATTTAATGCAATGCTATTTTCAAATATCCCATAATCTACCATAATCATAACAGTCTGAAACATAAGAATGCTTTCAGGCTCAGAAAAAAAAATAAAGCTTCTAATTTTAAACATTTATGAGGACACTGAAAAGTGACTTAGAACCATGCTTTAAAACAGGTTTTCAGGCTTCAAATTGCTGAAAGCTGAGCCCCTTTTACCCATTTGGCCTGAACTACAGAAACGAAGAGAAGCACAAAAATATGATGGAAAGATTGTCCATGAAAGCTTCATTTAAAGAAAAAGCAACCCACTCACTCATCCCAAACCTCCTCCTCCTTTTATATGAAAGAAGGGAGTAACTCTTGTTGCCTGAGAACCACCACCGAACTACTCAGCTACACCACTGGCTCTGATGAATCGCCATTTTTAACAAATACTTTTGGAAACTATTTTTGAAGGACAACTCCACCATCACTAGTGCTATTCCTGAGCAGGAGGGACCCTGCCTCAGAACTGCATTCATTTCAGCTCATTTTAAACTATACCAAGGGATGGGCAATTTCGCAAGAAGGGTGATTTAGTATCCTTTCTAAATGATGAACACTATCAAACCTTTTTAAATGTTTTTGCCCAACTCTTAAAATGCATGCTTTATGCTGCTTTGATGCAACTACGTGAGGGAGGGATTCTTCTCACATTTCTGTTTCAGGGAAAACACCAACCTGTTTGAAAGTTAAAGGATTACGCTGGGGGAA
>WEIS01005641.1:0-34686 GCA_013389965.1 Todus mexicanus | reverse complement strand
AAAAAAAAACAAAACAAAACCAAGCAAGAAATCCCTCAAAGGTACACAAAAAGGTGCAAAAAACTTAACAAGAGCAGAAGTTATAGCTGGGATGTTTGCTGTGTACTCTTGCCCAGATGGGTGGGGGTGAAGTTGGTGTGAACTCTCCTGCAGCAAGTTGGGTGGAGCCGTGTAAAAGGCACGTGGTGGAAGGTGACACGATAGCCTGGCAGGTCTAAGATGTCTTGGGTTTCTGGCACAGAGATGCGGGTAGAAGGGTGAAGGAGAACTCTGGGGGAGAGGGGCGAGGTGGTGGCTTTGAGAGGGCAAGAATTACCCTTCTGATGGGGAGTGTTTTGAGTCCCACTTGCTTCCCTCTGCTCTCTGCTCCCAGCTCAGACACCTCCTCTGCTCTTCAGCGGTGCTTTGCCCTGGGCTGTTGTATACGAGTGTTTAACCAGTGTTTAAACAGCCGTAAGCCTGTTTATTTACAAAAGCTATAAATTATCTCGAAATCGGAATTCATCACCCTGCAAATGCCCTGTTCGAACAGGCAGGCTGGCTCTCTGCTGGAGCGACAGCGCTAATAGACCTCCTGCCTGCTCTGCCAAGCCTCTGTCAAGGGCAAGTGTCCTTGCGTGGGCAATTCCTGCCTTCCAGAGCTCCAGGCAGGCTCGGAGGGTTGATTTCTTTGTGGGTTTATCTGCCAGCGTACCGGGGAACGCAGCAGCCAGCGCGGCTCTGATGGATGAGCCGTGTGTCCGAGTTATCTTGCGCTTGCTGGGATTTGCTGGGAAACTAATGATCTGTCTAGTCCAGTATCTTCCAGGCGCTAGCAGCAGTTGTCTCCACAAGAAAGCACGAGAGGCTGCTATTAATGGAGGAATGAGCTTTTCCTCGCTTTTCTCCCTCACCGCAGCTGGAACTAGGTAAGCCAGCTTCCGAAGCCCTTAAACCACAAACCCAGCAGGGTCCTGTCCAGCGTTACTGGGGTTGTGTCCTTGACTATTATTTTTCTGAGGCCCCGAACTTAGGAAGTAACTGGAAGAAATGCTCTTAAAACACGTTCACAATTCCACTGTAAAGTGCAAATTCCTTGTTGGGTATCTTGTGTCTCTTGAGGATTCAACCAGGGAAGGCAGAAAGCCTCTAGGGTGCCTGTTGTGAGCTCATAGTCCTGCGTTGTCCTGGCTGGGGTTTATCCCGGGGGTGCTGATGTTTCTTCTCTCATCTGAAGCTGTTACTCACCTCAAGCTGAGCATGGTCCCAGCAGTCCGAAAGCTGTTGTACGAGCTGCGTTGCGCGGGTTGCCTCGCTCTGGCAGGTTTGGTAGCAACCACTCGTCATCTGGTTTACCTGTTGTGTGCTGGGTAAGCCGTCGCCTCTGCGAATTGCTGAAACCACACAAACTGGAGATGGGAAAAATCTGAGGTCAGCCAGCTTCTCCTATTTTTCCCCACTCTGGGGGAAGGTTTCCTACACTAGATTTTCCTGTACTGGTTCCAGTTTGAAGTGACTCAAGCAGCAGGGCTTTCATCGTTTCCCTTGGGAGCCTGGCAGATTTCTCACCATGAGAGAGATTTTCCTCATCCTCCACCTGATCTGTTGCCCAGTGCAAAGCTGCAGTGGGTTAATACCCATCAAATTGAGGGCTGGTTAAGCCTTTCTAGGTCACTTCTATACATTTCCTGAATAAAAAGGCCTTTGAAAGGAGAATATTGCAGTGACACTTGTCCTGAAGACAGACAAGCACTGGTAGTGTGGGTTGTATGAGTGCAGAGAGCTGTGGTCCTTCACAGGAGTCACAGTTTGTGGGAGGTTTTCTTCTACAGAACTTCAGCGACTGGTGGAAACCAGGCAGATCACCCCTGAAATGTCAAACTCCGTGGCCAACTGAACACGTGGCGATTGCTGCTTGTATTTCAGGCTCTGCTCGTGCCTAGCACTTAGTCAAGAAGCTGGATTTTTGAATTACTAAGCTAAGGCTTTTCCTGTGGATCGCTCGCTTTCTGCGCTGCCAATGCTCTGTAACTGGTAGCTAGACCATAATGCTTAAAATATCACCGGGCGTGATGGGATAAAGCCATTTTCCATTAAAGATGAGCAAGATCGGACCTTGGAGACGCTGTCAAATGGGGGGAAATAAATGTTTAAAGTGTGGCTGTGCGAGGGACAAAACCAGAAGCAAGTCCAGTGGTCCACCAGTAAGATAATTCGAGAAATGTTTAGAGCAGGCTGGGAAGCTGGTAGTGGTTAAGAGCTCTGTGGTAGCTTAATATAGTATTTTTTGGAGGAAAGCTGTTTCACGGCTTATCTGTGACAAGCAGTGGGGTGTTCACCCCTGGTTTGACCGCGCAGAGGGAGCGATGCCGCCTTCGCGGCTCTGCCAGGGAAATGGCTTCAGCCTTTCCTCCAGGAATGTTCGATAGCGCAGCACCGCTGAGATCACCCTTCTGGCACCGGCCCGCTGTGCTATGAGCCCCAGTCCTCTGGCAGCGCGTTGCTTACTGCAGTCTCCACGGCAACCCTCCATGCTGTGCTGCTTCTGGAAGCTCTGCCTCTTCCTAAAGAAGCTGTCGCCCTTCTCTCTGTAAGTGCGGCAGATGTGAGAGATTTCACCTGTGCCAGTGGACTGGGGACCAGGACGCCGTTGGTCTAAGGGGCAACGCTGCCTCGGGTGGAGCGTTTCCCACCGAAGATGTGTCTGTCCACTCATGGTGTCACAAAATGTTGTTGCCTCCAGCTGGTTACCCTCTCTGCGTGCTCTCCGAGCCCGTTGCTGTGTCTGTAGCCAGGCTCTGCAGTGGTTCACAGCTTTGAAACGCTAGCGAGGAGACAACTGAGCTGCAGCTCAGGCTGTCCTGTCCCGTAGCAGCTTCTCTTGAGCAGAAGCTCTGGCTGTATCGCTCTGGAGGAACATCCACACTGGGAATGTTTAACCTGATAGTTCAGAGGGGCGATTCCCTGCCCCGGACTGCTCTGAGAGAGGCAGTAACTGCTTTGGGGTGGATGCTTTGTCTTCTAGGCCTGATAGAAGCTCCACGTGAGATGGAAAGGAGCTCCTTCAGTACGATGCTGAAGCCGAGGGCGGACCTGCAAGGCTTGAGGTTTGTGTTCCGTCTCCTGCAGCTCACGGAGAGGCTGCTCGTCTGCTCCCTTCCCAGGTTCATCTCTTGGTAATATGGAAATCGGGGGCTGGTGGCGGTGTCTTGCTGAGGGGATTGTACTTGGGGGTGAGCAAGGCAGGGGAGAAACTCCATGTGCTGTTTGTGTGAAAGATCTCCCTGCTGAGTACGCAGAGCTGAGACCCCAGAGGACTCTGTCCAGCTTCATCTGCTTGAAAACGAGTCTTCATTGTACATCCTTGGGGTGGTTTGTTCACTTGCTCCGTGTCCAGTGGCAGCTGCTGGGAACCTGCTCTCCTGGAGCTTTCCTACTGCTCAGCTCCATGTCCCTGAGCCTGGGCAGGCGCCTTCCCAGCACACACCAGTCCCTGCTTCGCTCTCCTGGCCCCGGGTCTCTCCCGAGGTGTCTGCAGCTGCCCCCGACAGCCAGGGTGCCGGCCTGGGCTCGTCAGGCGCTTTCCAGGAACCCTACGGCGCCTGCCATGTCCCGAAATAGTGTCACTTGATGTTTCCCAAGGGGCGGACGGGAGAAAAAGTATTTGCCTCCTGCTGTTGGGGTGATGCTGCCAAACTCATGAGACAGGAGCTGGCGCACTGGGCGTATCTGGGCCTGGGGAGCGATGAAGGGAGGGGGAACCTGCCCTTCCAAGCTGCAGAGCCCCAGTTCAGCAGCACAATCTAGGCTGGAGTTGCTGGGCAGACAAACCAAGCGGGGCCGAGGCATTCGGCACTTAGTGAGCGTTCAGCTGTGATAAGGGCTCGAGTGACTGAGAGGCAGAAGGTCACTCCTGTGGCTTGAGATCGCTGTTGTTGAAGGATGTTATGGAGACAGCCCACTTAAACCTTGGCTGCTGCACTGGATTTCATTCGTGGGGTTTTTTTCTCCCCTGCCTGTCTCCCCATCAGCGAGCTGGGGAATACGTGTGGGAAACAAATCGGCAGCCAGCCGGTGGCACGCGAAGCGGTTCTGCTGTCACAGCCGTGCTTGCGGAGCAGGGAGACAAGCGCCGACTGGGAGGCCGCAGATAACTCACTGCTTTCCTGCCTGTAAACCCTAAAATGGTTTGGGGGAAAGAGGCGAGAACCTGAAACTGGTACTTGGTGCGGGGTGCTGGGTGCTGGAGTTTGTGGCACCCGAGCGAGCAGGGACGTGGCACAGGATGGGCAAGAGGCAGAGCCCTCACCTGGTCCTCTGGCCATGCACACCCATGGGTGCTGCTGGGCTATCCCAGCCAGGCTGTGCGAGGAGGTTTCCGAGCAGTTGTGTGGGCTGTTTTCCTCTGATTCATCAACTCTAATTCCTCCTGAAGCCCTGGTGCACTTGCCCGGTGTTTTGCCTCCTGCAAAGCATCGGGGTCCCTGGGTTCGCTTCCAGGGGATGACACCTTTCCTTGCCCTCCCTGCACCCCAGAGCTATCCCCATGGCTCCCAGCTGCGCGAATCCCTCTCTGCTCTCCGTTCCCTGACCCCGTTGGCTGTGTTGGCTTCTTGGGGTGAGAGGTTGCCCCGGATGCTCGTGCTGAGTTCCCCCATCTCTTTACTTTTCTCACAGTTTCTAAGACGATCACTGCAACTTGACGCAAATGTCAGCCCCTCGTAGTTGGCGTGCCTGGGGCCGAGGCCGACTCTGCCCCATCGCCAAGCTGCTGTTGGATCCAACAAACCCCTTGTGCTGCCGCTTCTCTCTGTGACTCCCACCAGTTCCCATCCCCAGTTCAGCAGCGTGAGCACAAACCTGGGCTGGGGTTGTGCCACCTGAGTCCCGCGGAGTCAGAAACTCGTCGCACCAGAGCACACTGCAGCGTGCGGGGGCTGCCGACTGCTTTCTGTTAGCGTGGAGCAAGGGGAGGAGTGTTTCCTCAGACCTGAGCCAGAGGGGGAATAACTTGGGAGCTGCTGCTGGACTTGGGGGGGGAAAAATCCAGTGGACTGCTGGTCATCAACCAACTCATAGACTTGGACCTTTAACCTGAGGGGTGGGACTTTCCAGAGTGATTCAGAGCGGTTTTTTTCCCCCCCAGAGTCCCTCATGCAGGTGCCTGCCTACACTTCTTTCCCTCCACACTCATTCTTTCTCTCTCCTCCTGCAGACCTGCCCCTTCTCTGCTCCTCTGGCCCTCCTTCTTGGTGATGCTCCAGGAGCCCGTGTGCCTTGGCCGAGAGAGACACCTAGTGGGGTTGGAGCTCAGGGAGATGATTTTTACTTTATTATTTCTTGTGTTTATATTTGTTTTTTAATCCTTACTGGTTTCTGTAGGAGCAGAACCTGAGGTTTCTGAGCGGTCCTGCTGTATTTATCGCCTGAGGTGAAGCGGACCTTTGGTGGCCCCATTCCTTGGGTGTTTCTCACCGGGCTGGTGACAGATCTCCTGTGTGCTTGGCTTGGGGAGGACCTTCTGCCCCCAGGAGCTGGCGTGGCTTTGGCTGGCTGGGGTATTTCACTAGCAAAGCTGGGCAAGGTGCACAGGGCCACGGGGGAACTGGTGTTCCCAAATCTACCACGAGATGCTGCTCATCCTCTCCATGGAAGAGATGCCCTGCGCAGACCTGGGCCTGCAGCGGGGAGGGAGGGAGCTGCTTCTGGGCAGCTCTTCTCTGGTGAGTCCAGTTGCCAACACCACCTGTCCCCAGTACCCGCAGGAATGCAGCAATGGACTCACCTCTGTGGCAACCTCCCAGGCCGGGCAGTTGCCCAGCATCTTGCCGCTCTCCTGCCTTAGCTGGAGGGGTCCTGGGAGCCCCCAGCCCATGCAGAATTGGAGCCCCTCACCCCGCAGCTCCCAGCACTCGAGTGCTCTGAGGCCCTTTACCAGAGCATCTGGCAGTGGTTTCAAGGGACAACGTGCTGGAACAAACGTTCCTCTCCCCAGCTCGGTGCTGAGAGCTGTGCCCAAGCAGAGAGGGACACCCTGGCACCCAGCCCTGGCAGCTGCCGCACGTCCAGCCCCTCTCCAGTGTCGGGGTGGAGATGAGGGGTCAGCGAGTGCCCGCAGTAGACGCAGGGGTTTGTGTTGCTGTGTGAGAAAATGCTTCTTCACTGGGCTTGTAGAGAGCTGAGGCACAGCCCATCTTCCTGCAGCCCCGTTCTGCTGTGCCCTGCCTGAGACACCAGGAAGGTGGAACTTGTTTGCAGTGAGGGTGCCAGAGCCTGGCCCAGGCTGCCCAGGGGGGCTGTGGAGTCTCCTTCTCTGGAGACGTTTCAAACCCACCTGGACGAGTTCCTGTGGGACTTGGTCTGGGTGATCCTGCTCCAGCAATGGGGGGATTGGACTAGATGAGGTTGCGAGGGCCCTTCCAATCCCCAACAATCTGTAATCTGTGATTCTCACCAGCCATTGCTGCAGCTCAGGGCAATTAAAACCCTCCTGTCTCCAGCAGAAAGACACTGGAACGGAGCAGCTGCGCTGCACACAACCAGCCCCGCCACGGGTCCGAGCTGGACTCTGCTTGGATGCTGGAAACAAGCTGAGGTTTTCATTCTGCTTTTTGCCCAGGGCCCATTTACCTGCCCGTGGAGAGCAGCGGGGCATGGAAAGGGGAACAAGCTCCTCTGCTAGTGATGTGGTGAGACTGATGGGATGGGATGGGGGGGGAACAGACTGGGAGGGGATGGATGGGATGGGATGAGATGGGATAGGGGGGTGATTCTGCAGGTTTCCAGGTGGGAAGATGCCTCCAGAACTGCTCAGCTTCAGTCCTGGATCGCTGAGAACACGGGAGCTGCACTCTAGCTGATCTCTCACAGAACAGGGGGTACAGGATTCAGGTGTTTTACTTAGCAGAGCTCAGCTGCCCCCTAAGCTCCGGGGCTCTGTGCTGCAGCTTCCCTAGGACAGGAAAAATTGCCTAGAAAGCTCATGAAGAATGACCCAACCAGAGGATTATAAAATATCCCAGTTTATTAGAGCGTCTGCGCTTCAGATAGAGTTTTACAAAACAATGTATTTACAGGCAAGGAGAGGGGACTAATTCAACCCACCGGGAGTGTGCTGCTCTAGGGCAGGGGAAACAGAGAAAACAAATCAAATCAGCACATTCACAAGTCGCATTGTTGCCTTTTTTTTTTTCTTTACAAAAGTCAGAAGGGGCTAAGAGGGGCATCTGTCAGTGCAGAGACGAGCTCCAGGAAGGCACCGAGGGCAGCCCTTTGCTCGTTGCCGCGAGCAGCACAGCTCGGAGCAGCTGGAGCTCAGCGGAACCGCGGCGTAGTGTTAAGGCACATCGTGGTAATGCCAATCCCCAGGGCGGCCAGAGCCTGGGCCCTGCTTCCCTCGGGGTGAGTGACGGCGTTTCAGCCGGACCTGCTCTCTTGCAGGGCCCCAGCCCTGGACTCTGAAGCCGAGGCTGAGGAGGTGACGGTGTGGGACAACACCGAGGGGGAATCCCAAAGGGGGTTCCTCCAAACCATGGGAAGAACTCCTTCCCCCACCCCTGTGACTGAAAACCACAGGAAGGGGAGTGAACGGCTGCTGGAGAGAGAATACATTCTGGAAGCTGCTTTTGAACCTGTCCCAGTAAAGTTTGCCTCTAAACACAAAGGGTTTGTCTTTTGTCTTTACTTTTTTTTTTTTTTTTCCAATTTAATTTTTCGGGGTTTTTATTCAGTTTACCTGTATCTCGAATGACTGATCATTCACGTTGTTCTCGGGAGCCGCGCTCAGTTACTCACCAAGGGAAATTTGTTATACTCCAGACATTGATTACTAAGGGCTAAACTAAACCATCGGCTCTGGCTGGTCCGTGCACACGGAGTCCCGGGCGCTTGCGGCGAGGTAGAGGGAGGGTTGAAGTTCACAGTAGAGGCTGCCGGGAGGACGTGACCAGATCAAGTGTCTCCAGCCGGCGCTGTACAAGAGCTGTCCGTGTCCAGGCGGGGCTGAGCGTGTCCCTAGAGCCCCGTCTGCTCTCTGATCCAGCCTCGCAGGCTGGTGAGCCGGCTGTACACTCCAGGCTTGTTCCTCTGTGCGCAGCCGTCGCCCCAGCTCACCACGCCGGCCAGGAACATCCGACTGCTGGGCTCCACGCTGACCAGCGGGCCCCCCGAGTCTCCCTGCGCAGGAACGAACAGCAGCATAAGCACCAACCCCCTGCCTTGTCCCGATGCAAAGTGAACTAACGGAGTAAAGCACGAAAACTGATCACGGATGAAGAACGAGTCTCTAAAATAAGTCCCATATCTACAATTTCCTGCCCGTTGCCTGAATAGGGAAAAAATTGTACGTAGATCCTTGTTTCTGATAGAAGTACTGGCAAAGCCGGAGTAGCTTACAAAAACTAACTGTTAACTCCAATCAGAGTTATTTTGAAAACTAAGACGATTTCTTGCCTGATAGAACTTGGCCATTGCCTGAACCAAGAGAAAAATTGTACCTATATCTGAAACAAGTATTTAATTAAAGCAATGAGTCCCAGGTACTAGAATAAAGAGCTAAGCAAGCAGCCTGTCTTGCTAACTAAAGATCTCAGCATCCAAGCAGAGTGGGCTCAGCATTCTCCTGCCTCGTGAGATGATTGTAAGCTGTGCTGGTGCTCTGTTTAAGGCTAAAGCAAGTCACGAGTTGGTTCTCTCTCTGCAGGTGTGGAGCGTTGACACAACGCGCTGCTCACGCCTGCTCTGAGCTGCCCGTTGTGTGAATCGAGGAGGCTCCCACGTCCAGTTTGTAGTATGTGAAGTAAGAGTGGACGTGCAAAGGGCCGAGCAAAGGGCCTGTCCTTTCTCCCTAAGGCTCGTGGCGGCAGCAGCGGAGGCGAGCGCGCGCGCCCTTACCTGGCAGGCGTCCACGCCGCCGGTCAGGATCCCCACGCACATCATGCGCGGCGTCAGCTGGTCCGTCAGCAGCTGGTTGCAGATGGTCTGGTTGATGAGCCGGATTTCGGCTTTCTGCAGGATGGAGGCTCCGCTGCCTGCCAGGAGGGAAGGGGCAGCGTCAGTAGAAGCACGTGGCGTTTTTAAGCAGCACTTCCCACTCCTGCGTGCTTCATTTGAGCTCCAAACGACTGATTAATTGCCAGGTAAATCCTCATTGCAACCACCTGCATTTTCCTAGTACTGGGGTTTTTTCCTAATACCCTTTCCCCAAGGACCAAGACCCTCGTGCGCTCCCCAGGGCACCTCACTGGGTTCCAATCTCAATGATTTCAGAAGGCAACACCAGCGCTCACCTCCTTCCATGGTCGCTCCCCAGCCCGTCACCCACATGTCCTTGCCAACAGGGAAGTGATGGGTGATGTCAGGCAGGCAGATGGGCTGGACGATGGAGGAGAAGGTGACGGGGCTCTGCAGCTCCATCACGGCGACGTCGTAGTCGTAGGTGTAGTCGTTGAAGTAGGGGTGGGAGATGATGCGCTTGATTTTGCGCGTTTGCACGTTGGCGCCGTTGCGGTTGCCTTGGTCGGTCAGGCCCAGGTAGGCTGTCCACAGGTTGGGGTCTGCGTACCTGCAGGAAACACCGGGCAAGGTGAGAGCCCATCTCACGCACCTCACAGCTCGCTATCTTAAACACTTTCCTTGAGCAAACCCTGCAAAAAGTTGTTACTTCTGACTCAAAAGCCTGCCAACGGAAGCGCAACCGCCGGGGTGTCCTCCAGCAGGAGGGCCCCGATCCAGCCCCCACCTACCTGATGCCCTGGAGCTGCAGGAAGCAGTGCGCCGCCGACACCAGCCAGCTGGCCGAGATCAGCGAGGCCCCGCAGATGTGGCCCTGCCCCTTGACGTGGAGGCTGACCTGCCACGGCCACTCTCCCACGTCCGAGTTCTGCCCGCCGACGATCCGCGACTTCCTCGTGTAGGAGCGGATCCCGCACTCTGGGGGGAAGGAGCAGGGGCACGGGGTTACTCCTGTTCCCAGCCAGCGCCTCCCCTTCGTTGCTCTGGGACAGTCCCACAGCATAAGTCCCCCGTTCCCCACGTCGGGGGTGGCCGGTGTCACCAGCACAGGAGCACAGATGCTCAAATATTTGCCAAAATATTTGCTGGCCAAGCCCATAAACGTGTGGACAAACCCCCGCCTTACCTGTGTAGCAGCACAGACACTCCACAAACTGCTGAAGAACTATTTTCAGGCTATTTTCATTTCAAGCAATCACACAGAAAAACCCAGGAGCTCTCTCCACCGCATTTAAGCGCTTCTCTAAGAGGCCCAGCCCAGAAGCCCAGGTGCCCCGGTCCCCAGGGTACTCACCGCAGTTGTCCTCGTCGGAGTTGTCCTCGCAGTCCTGCTCCCCGTCGCACTCGGGGTTGTGTTTGCTGATGCAGCGCCCGTTGCGGCACTTGTAGGTGTGCTCCTTGCAAGGGACGCTCGTGCGGGTTGCTGGGAGCAGGAGGAAAGGAGACAGAGGGGTCAGCCCCAGCTCTGGGGTGGTCACAGTGTTCAGGAGCCCTTCACCTTTTAGAATCACTGACTGGTTTGGGTGGGAAGGGACATTTAAAGGTCCAGTCCAACCCCCTGCAGGGAGCAGGGCCATCTGCAACTAGAGCAGGTTGCTCAGAGCCCCCAACAACCTCCCCTGCAATGGGGACAGGGATGGGGCAGCGACCACCTCTCGGGGCAACCCGGGCCAGGCTCTCCCCACCCTCAGCACCAACAATTTCTTCCTTCTCTCCAGCCTAAATCTTGTCCTGTCCCCACAGGCCCTGCTCCAAAGTCTGTCCCCATCTTTCTGCCAGGCCCCTTGAAGCCCTGCAAGGCCCCCAGAAGGTCTGCGCGGAGCCTTCTCCTCTCCAGGCTGAACCCCCCCAGCTCTCCCAGCCTGGCCTCCCAGCAGAGGGGTTCCAGCCCTCCCAGCATTGCTGGGGCCTCCTCTGGCCCCGCTCCACCAGGTCCCTGTCTCTGCTGGGCTGAGGCCTCCAGAGCTGGGCCCAGCCCTGCAGGGGGGGCTCCCCAGAGCCCTGGCAGCAGAGGGGCAGGATCCCTCCCTCTTCTCCCATCCCCAGGATGCTGCCACCCCATGAAAAAACACCAGCCAGGACGAAATCATTCCGACAGAGGCTGCGTTTGTGGGGAGGTCCCCTCGGCAGCCACTCTCACCGTTCTTGCAGCTGCCCTCGTCGCTCCCGTCCCCGCAGTCGTCCTTGCCGTCACATTCCTTTGCAATGGGGACACATTTCCCGTTGCCACACTTGAAGTTGCCGGCGGGACAGCCTGGGGAGAGAGCGGCTCCTGAGACACAGCCGGGCACAAACCCTGCAGCACGCGGCTGTGTCCCCGTCCCTGCCCCCCGAGACAAGCGGAGTCCCGCAGCTACAGCCCAACGCACCCGCCCTGCCCGCGGGGTGAGCTACTCACTGCACTGCAGCTCGTCGCTGTTGTCACCGCAGTCGTTCACGTTGTCACACACCCAGAACTTGGGCTTGCACCAGCCGTTGTGGCACCTGAACTGCTGGTCGGTGCAGACTGGAAAGGGAGAGCGAGAAATTAGGGGAAAGAGCAAAAAGGCACCTGTGGAGTCACCAGCGACCCGGCCACCATCACATCTGCTGCGGGAAAACCCGGGTGGCTCTGGCAGCGGGAGTGCGAGGACGTGGGAACAGGCACAGCAGAAAATGCTGCGACATGTATGTAAATATAGTAACACATTTAGGCTACAGCACGGTATTTCCACTGCTCAGGGGAACAAAACTATCTGGGGAGCTGTAACATCGCAGGCAGCCAAGGCTGAAGGTGACGCTACAGCCGCAGGAGAAGCAGAGGTGACAACTCAAGCGATGTGATTGCTACAACCGGTGGGAAAGCACCTGCAACTCCCGCCCGGTTCCGTAACAAAATACTCCCCTTTATACCACCCTGCTCAGCCAAACCCGCAACGGCTCAAGGATTAAACAGAAAAACACGTTCCCAGCTGGGAGGGACTGGAAAAGGGAGGGAGATTCCACTGGGAGAGGGCTAGGTCAGCAGGAACCCTACGCTGGGCAAGGATCCCAAGTGGATCCCCACATCGGTGAGCCAAAAAGAAACGACGGGTGGACTTACTGCAGGATCTCTCGTCGCTGCCGTCGACACAGTCCAGCCACCCGTCACAGCGCATGCTCTTGTCGATGCAGCGGCCGGTGTTGCAGGTGAACTTGCCAGGGCAGGCTGAGAGCAGGAGGAAAGGGATAAACCAGTGAGCCTTCCAGCCGACCCCTCCATAGCCCTTGCCCGAAGTGCACGACGATCCCTGTGCCTGCCTACAACACCCAGCACTGAAAACACTTTTTCCCCAGAGAAGAGCAGGAATAGAAGGAGGTTTGCAGGAAAATAGGGAGGTTTCCAGCAAAATAAGACAAGCTCCTATCACACAGAAAAGCGCATCTCCCAGTTTACGTGGCAGAGCAGGGACAGCCTCCAGAGCTCAGGCGAATCTGTTCCCCCCACAGCCCCAGACTTTCAACTCACGATCGCTGGAGTCGTAGGACAGGTACTCAGCAGAGAAGCCAGTGTCCGTGTAGGACTGGTCTGAGTGGAACCGCACCTCTATTTTGTTGCTAGTACTGGCCACCACAAACTGGGAGCGCTCCCCACAGTACCTGCAGGGAGAGAGGGCAAAGACACTGAGTAGTGACCTCAGAAACGACAGGGGGTGAGTTCACCCAGATCCCTGCCTGACACAGCAATGATGTCTCTGGTCTCACATCCACGGTGTCTCAGGTTTGCGGAGCCCCTGAAGCCACAGGATCCCATCCTATCGCATCTCATCCCACCCCATCCCATCCCACCATGGGCTGGTGGGAATCCCTCACACACACCCTGTTGCAGGACCCAGCCAGGGCCACGGGGGCAGGTGCTGATCTGAAACCCTCTCTCTTTGAGGAAGGGTCGGCTCCTTTGCCCTGGCTGCTGTGAAGCAGCGCTGAGCTGGCTCGTTGGCCCAGCAAACTAAATGCCTCTCAGAACACAACGCCACGACCCCGACAATGGAGATCGGCTCATTCAAGCCAACCCGCGCCAGATGTTTCTGCCTCTCTGCACACAAGGCTCGTGACGCGACGTCCCGCAGTGCTTGGCGGGGGTTCAGCAGCAGCACGCGACAATCCCAGGGCATGAGCCCTGCTCCCCTCTCGCCACGGGGCATCAAGAGCAGGTCAAGAGCACCCTCCTGCCTCACCGTAACTCAAAAACCGCCGTGGCTCCCAGAGGTGCCACGGAACTAAACGCAGCTCTCGCACGTGAAAGGCCACGAGCGCCCGGCACCTACCTCGTGCTGTTGATCTGCACGTAGTCCTTGGTGCAGGAGCTGACGGGGATGCCGGGCTCCAGCACGAAGAACATGTTGAAACGCACCTTCACGTTCTTTTTAGAGGGAACCTGCAGAGGGAAGCAGAGTCAGGGGCACGGTGTTTTCCGGAACACAGAAAAGGGGAGTGAGCTTGTGTGGGAAAAGGGTTTGGAGGGAGGATAGAAAATAGCTAAAAAAGAAAGAAGTGGAGCAGAAGAACCTCACGGCTCCCACGGTCACTTAGAGAGCTGCCTGGCTCGCTGAGCCCAGCATCCCAGATCAAACCAGCACAGAGCAGGGGCTGAAGCCAGACCTCTACTAACAGTGCCCATTCTCCCGGGGTAGGTTTCCCCACCACCAGTCTTCCCAGCAGGTGACTGGCGGGTTCCAAAGCCCAGCTGCTCTCGTGTGTCACAGTTACTGGGGGCTACAGTAAGTGCCACATGAGGCTCAGGCCTCTCGCAGCCTCTTCTGCCTCCAGCAGCAGCTCCTAGAGCCGCCCTCCAGCTGTGCCAGACTCAAAGTCTCCAGGCAGCGTCCGCCACGAGCTCGTTTGCACCGTGTCCTGCGTAGCCGAGTTCATTGGGCAGGCTAATGAAGGCGGAGAGGGGACCTGGCCTTACCTCGATGTTCCAGACGCAGTCCATGTCCGGGGGGTAGTGTGCCGGGTAATAGGGAGTGGTGAAGGTGCCGCTCTCTCCTTTCAGAGTCCCACCGCAGACTAGAAGATAAGCAAGACGACGAAAACAGGTTAGAGATGTGAGGAGATGTGGTTTTCCCCAGCCTTAGCCGGCTGTCGCCCGAGGCAGGAAGGGAGGCAGCAGACGCAACAGTCTCTAACGAGGTTAAGCCCATCTCTGGAGAGAGCAGCTCTGCTCCAAGGCTTGGAGAGAACCCAGCAGATCAATTAGGCGCTTCCTGCACACACCAATCTGCATGTCTAATCCAACATAATTCTTCTGGTGCCCTCCTCAAGGGACATCATTACAGCAGCCAAGAGCAACTGTGGGCAAGGTGAGCTCCAAGGGCCACGATGTGACCTGTGTCCAGGTGTCCCAGCCCCGGCCAACTGGCCACAGCCACAGCGGTCGCTGTGGGGGAACCGGGCCAGGGTCTCTGCTCACCTTTCATCTTCGGGAGCTGGAAGAACTCAGCCTTGAAGCCGGGGAATCTGCCCTCCTTGTTGGTAACCAAGGTGACGAGCATGACGTTCTGGGAGGACAGGAAGGTCAGGTTGTAGGAAGGGGCGTAATTCCCACAGAGCCTTGGAAGGGAAGGACAGAATCTGTCAGACGCAACCGCACAGAGAGCCCCAAGCAGCACAGATCCCCTCTGAGCGGGGACAGGAGCTCAGGTGCCAGCAGGACTCCTCGGTGTCACCCTGCCACCCCACGCCAGGACTCGGTGCTGTACAGACACCTCATGGGGACACTCACCTGACCAAGGTGTGGGGCTCCACGGGGCTCAGGGAGTTGTACACCTTGATGTAGTCACTCTTATCTGTGCACTGCTCCAGCTCCAGCGTCTTGAAGGTCAGGCTGATGATGGAGTTGGCGTCGGCCCTCAGGGTCCAGTAGCAGAGCGCGTTGTTGGGGTACGGGCTGTTGGGGAAGCCCGGCGTGGTGAAGCTGGTGATCTCCCCTTCCTTGGCATGGAGAGCGAAGATGCAGCTATCTGCTCAGAAGAGCAGGGAAGAGTTAACAAAGCCAACGAGGAGATTGTGCCCTGATTTTCCCCTAGATGCAGAGTTCAGCACCCTCGGGAGACGCCTCTTGCTGATCTCCTTCCCTCTACAAGGTGAAGCACTGGGGAAGGACAGCCAGGGCTCCAGCTACATAATGCCAAGGCCTGCACCACAGCCTGGCTCACCCCAAACCATCTCTGAGCAGCACATGGAGGTCAGCAGAGCACCTCTTTGCAGGAATTTCCCCATCCCACAAGCGGAATGAGCACCCAAAGAGGCCATTACGCTACTGAAGAAGGACTGTACTTACTGTCCCGAGCGGAGTGAGCTATGCTGGGGTCGGCAGCTGCAGGAGAAAACAGAGGTGGGGTCAGTGTTGGGCTGTGGAAGGTCCCTGCGACCCACAATGATCTGGCCTTGCTGGTGGGGTTTGGCCAGGGGGAGGCTGCTCCTGCCTGGGCTCTGGGGAGCTGCGGGATGGAGCTTTGCCTCTGGAGGATTCACCCCTGCCCCTCTCCAGATGGTCTCGGGGGAGGACACGAAGTGTCTGAGCAAAGGGGAGCAGGTCCACACAGCTTTCCCAGCCTGCACAGCCCATCAAAGCAGCGCTGTGAAAGCTGGGCCCTTCCACTCACCCTCAGAGAGCTCCCCAAGGAGGGGCGGTGAGTAGCAGCCAACCGCCCCCGGTCCCACCCAGCGGCCCAGGGATGGTGGATCCAGCACTTACGGAAAGCGACGACCGACTCCACCTTCAGCATGGGGTTTCTCAGGCGGGGGTTCCACCTCTGGACCAGGCTCTGCTTGTCAGCCATCGCCGCATCCAGACGCTCCTCCAGGTACTTGGGGACAAGGAACTCAGACCAGTAGTAGGCGATGACGCTGCCTTCGCTGCAGGGGAAGGGCAATTATGGGGTGAGAGCAGGGATAAGACGCAGGAGGGTTCGTGTATCAGTAGAGGTGTGACTCAGGGTGTCTACTGAGGTGTCTCCATCCCCAGCAGCCTGGGAAGGAGAGTATACAGCTGCCTGACATCCCAGCATCGCCCTCCCCCACCCCCAGACAGGGCTCAGACAGCGCCTAACACCCACCTGAAGGCTGTTATCAGCGTCTCTTTGTGGTACGGGCCAATATCCTCATGGTTCCTGTAGATCTCCTCCACCTGCAAGGTTTAAAGGAGGGTCTTCAGCACGTCTAGAGGTGAGGAGGAGGGAAAAGCTAAAGACAGACAGAGCTTCGAGCCTGCTACGGAAAATCAAGGCACATCCCCGGCATCCCTGGCTGCGGGAATTGGCAGGGCCCAAAGAGAGGAAGAGGGAGAGCTGAGAGTCCCAGAAGTGCCCAGACCTGCACACCACAGCCTGCTCGGGCTCGGCTTCCCCGGGGGGAGCACAACGAACGCCCGAGTCTGAGGGGAGAGCTGAGACCAGCCACAGCATCAGCACAGAGCCAGACACCCTCCTGCTTTGGCTCCCAGCCCTGACTCATCCGCCGGCCCCGGGGTTTGCCCGGGCAGCCTCCTACGGGTCACAGAGGCAGGGAGAGGCCGCGGCTCTGGGCTGGAGCGGTGATGCCAAGGCTCCCTGCACCCAGCCCAGCGTCACGGCGAGCAGAGAGAGCGGAGAGGAGAGAGAGAGCTCCAAGCTGGGCTACGGGCAAGAGGGAAGAGCCCTACTTGCAGGAGAAGGGATGCAAGAAAGCTCTTACCGTGCTCTTCACTTTCTTGGCCAGCATGATGAAGTCCGGGGAGCTGGAGTTCTCGTAAGCATCAAGGAATTCCCAGTTCAGAACTCGCAGGTGGCCATTGAAAACCTTCCGGACGGGCGCGTTCCTGTCTGGAAGGTGAGGGCTCAGAGTCAGAAAGGGCAGCCAGGGCTGGGCCCACGGCACAGCAAGTCCCCAGTGACAACAGTCAGGGCAAGGGGGCTGGAAATGGTGTCCCCACAGTTCCTGGAGCCTTCCCAGTGAACCTCTGGGTAATGAAGCATTTCCCCGTGGACACGCTCCCAGGGTATATTCCTACATGCAGACGGCAGACTCACATTTGAAGTGCCAAACCAGGAGGCCGGTGACAAGGCAGACGAGCAGGAAAACAACGACGGTGATGGCGACGACCACCCGCCGCCTCGGGCCGCGCTTCTCCATCTTCTTGGAGTTCATGGCAGGGAGGAACTCCACCCCTTCCTCCAGGTTGTTCATGTCCTAGGAGAGGAGAGAAAGCAGGATGGTGGAAAGGCTGCTCCCAAAGGCTGGGCTAGAGAAGTCCAACCACAAAGCAGCCTAGAGCAGAGCTACCTGCCCGCGGCGGCTCCACAACAAGGAGAGAACGAGGCTCTGCAGCCACCCCACGGCAGGGCAAACCCTGAAGGCTTCTGCTTCGCTTTTCTGCACACACCTAATTCCTCTTCGGGCCTAACACAAAGTCATCCTCCCAAACAAACTCAGGGGCGAGTCCACGCACACCCCCGTGACCATGGTAGGTCACAAGCTCACGGCCTCCAAGATCTCAGCCTGCTGGCGGATGAAACTACAAACAAAAATCCACCCTCTGAAGCTCTGGCTCCGGGCAGGTGTGTCACCCGCAGCTCGCGGGGCACCGCTCGCTATAAACAGCATTCCTGGAAAAGAAGAAACTCAGCTACTTCCTTCCTGTACATCTGCACCATTCTCTGTAAGACACTTGGACCAGATGACCCTCGAGGTCCCTCCCAAGCTGGTACCCTACGATTTTCCCCTCTCTCCAGCCTCACCGGGCATCTGGCAGCTTCCTGGGCTCCGGACGGCAGCGAGAACGCCACAGCACAAAGTGCCAGAGCAGCACAAATCCGCTGCGCTCAAGCGCGTTCCTGCGCTCGCTCCGGAAGGGCTAACGGCATCCCCGCGGCAAACATGACGCCGGGTCAGCCGCTGCCTGTCCTGTCCCAGCCCGGGGCTGACACAAACGGATGCTAACGGCTCAGGTTAATTGGATGCAAATGTCACAAGCCTCTAAAAGTCCGGATGAACCAGCAGCAAAGGGGATCCTGGGGACAGAGGGACCTCTGAGCCCTTCGTGCTCTCGTGTGGACCCAGCCCACGAGCCACCCTCGCTGCACGTCCCGTCGGTGCGATGGCTTCACCAGCTGACCTTGCCCAAGCCTCGCTTTGCAGGGAAGCCCAGCTCCTGCTTGCACCATTCCCCTGCTCCTTTTGCCCTTTTCTTCACCCAGGCTCTGTCCTCTCCTCCCACCCTCCACCCCTCACCTAAGCCTCTCCTCCCTGCGGTATTTGCCTGAGGCCCTTCACAAAGGACGACCTTACCCTGCATTTTTGTAAAGGGCTGCATAAGTTTAATCCTCTATAAACAGTTACCAGAAGACGATCACGACCAAAGCAACCTACCAGTTTTTACACCATCTGCTCTCAGAATGAGCCGAGTCTATCATTTCACAGCTCTCCACTATAGAAGCCTTGGTTTGTTTGTGAGATTTACTACCCAAGGCTGAGCAGAAAGCAACCAAGGTGATGCACATCACCTCTGGGGTGCCAGGGTGTTCCAGCACCAACACATCACCGCCATCCAGCCATCGCCAGAAGAAACAGACGACCTGGCAGAGCCTCAGAGGACAACCCCATGGGGGACGCTCCGACTCCCATTTGGCTTCTTCAATCATACAGGGAAAAAAATGGAAAATGTAACCCCGGGAAACTTCAAAACAAAAGGCGCATGAAATAAAGCTTAAATACATAGAGCTATCCTCAATCAAGAGGCTCTTGGCTGGAGCTGGACGTACCATTCTCAAAGCAGCCACCTGGCTGCCCCTAGTTTCTAAATCGTGCCAGAAATACCCAAACCAGGCGAAGCAAAGAAATGGGCCATGAATCTCACAGGCATCTCCCTTCTCCCACCGTGGGGCCATTTGCAGCGCTGAGCCTTCCCAGGACTTACAATTTCTTCAGCAGGAAGAAAAACACTTAATTCTGTTCTAACAGCTGCAGGAGCTTGTGGCAAGAAAACAACCCCAGCGGCTTTCCCAGACTTCGTGGGGTCAGCGATGAAGAACCGCCCGTCCCCAGCTCACAGGAGGAAGGCGCAGCCTCTGTGTGCTATTGCAGGCCACGAGCTGTTGAATCTCGGCCTTAAAGCCAGGAACCTTCTGCAAAATCCCCCCAACTTCAGTTGCACCAAACTGCCAGAAGCCAGCGAGGTTGGGCTGCAAGCAGGAGACGTGGCTGGGCAAGGCCACAGCGCCTCGATTCGTCTGAACATCCTCTTTGAGCTAAAGGTGGTGTCTTTGCAGAGAAAAAAAATGCAGACGGGAGGAACTAACTGCGGTGATTAAATCAGAAGGGAAACAACAGCTCCGACACACAACCACACACGGCGCTCCGGTGGCTGCAGCGTGACCAAAGGAAGTTAGGCAAGAAAACTCACTATCTGATCTTCCTTTAGACCATTTCTCTGCTCTTCTTGGAAAAAAAAGGTAGAAAGATCTTCAGTCTGAGAGAGTTCGCAGCACGCCTTTGTCAGTCCTTCTTGCTCCAGAGCACCATCAGGAATCACAGCAGCGGGGGGCTGATCCTGCTCTGCCAGGGAGGCTGGACTAGATAATCTTTCGAGGTCCTTTCCAAGCCCTAAGGTCCTGTGATTCTGTGACCCCCGGGGAGGTTATTGTTGCTATTACTCCCATACAAGGCACATAGGCAACCGCTGACACTGCTACTCACCAGAAGTGATCAGAGGCAGATATGAGGCTGGATCTGAAGAGGTTTCCCCCCCTGCCCTCTGCCCATGTTCCAGATCTCCTCCTCCCCACCCTCACCCCTTACCTACACCATTATGTTCCCCACCAGCTCCGACGCTGCGTGAAGCTCCTCTGAAGAGCTGCTGCGTGTCGCAGCCCGGCCAAGCAACAGTGATCCCAGTGAACTCTCATCTCGACTCAAGGCAAAGGATCTGAAACATCTCCCAAGCTCTACAGGAATGCTGAATCAGGCCGTGCGCGGAAGGTTTCAGACAAAGCCCCATGTCCTGACCTCTGAGTAAGAGGCTGAGCCTTCCCCGCCTATGCGCAGCATGAGCAGCACCCGTTTGACCTCAGCACCAGGCTCATCTGTGCCCAAACGGCGCAGGGCTCGGGCTCTGCTGCGAGTCCCCATCGGGGAAAACACCTCCCCTCTGCGGTGCTGGCCACCGGCCTCCGAGCTAGGCACAAACTGGTGGAATCAAAAGCAAGACAGGCTCAGAAGATCATGGTTGAATCAAGAGAGAGAATTACAGGTTTAATCCCCTGTAGCTAACGGCTGCTGCGGGTTTCCCTCGCGTGCACTGAACATTCCACCGCAACAGGAGGTGTAAACTGGAGAGGATCCGAAAGCATGTCCTGCTCTCACCTTGTCCATGGTCCCCCGAGAAACCATCTCTAGTCCCAAGTGACTCCAGGTCTGACTCTCTTGCCCTTCTCGAGGAAACTGCTCCCATGAGCATTATTGACAGAAAACCTCCCTTGGTATTCTCTCCACCTTAGTCACAGCTTCGGTTACTTCCTCCTGGCTCAGCCCTCGCCCTGTCCCCACAGCAGGACCGGAGCTTTCTGGTCACAGCGTCAGCCCTGCTGGTGTGGCCGCCGCAGCCACGCGCTGCCCTGGCAGGAAAGCCACGTGCCAATCAAGTGAAAGGCTCAGAAAGACGCTGCCCCATTTCTTCCGTGCCTCAGTTTCCCCTGGAGCACCGACTCCACAAGGGGACCTGGAAAAGGAGCGCACACAGATAGGTTTAGGAAGGTCTCCTGCACGCAGCTCCTCCGTGCAGCGAGCTCAGAGAGAAGGTCTGAGCGTAGGTAAACCTTCCCACTCCTCCTCTGCAAGCAAGCCCCATGATGTATTTTTAGACAGCGACCGCACTCTGCCAGACTGGACAAACCAGCTGCAGAAGTGACTAATTCTGACGGCAGGAAATTCATCAGGGACACGGCGATGGTGGGAACTGCTGCAGTTTGCCCCGCGCTGGAGGTGCTCACCAGAAAGCAGAGAGCTCCTCCTGCAACGGGGGATCATGGAAAGGCTGGGACGTGCCACGGAGTACGGCTCTTGTACCAAGCGGGGTCCATCTAGGGTCAGAATCTCCTACAGAAGCTGATTTCTGGCTTGTTCGGTGGTTCCAGTGAGACAACGTGAGGTGTTCTGGGCACCACAAGCCCCCAGCACTCCCTGCTCCTCCAAAGTAGGTGCTACATCTTTCCCCATCTGCATCTGGTTCCCTGGCCCTGACCCACAGAAGACTCAAGGCCATGAGCTCCACCTGGCCCTTATCACTGTTGGTTAATTTATTTGTCTAGCACAAGGCAACTATGAGCTTCAGCTGCTTCCCTTGACATTTATCATAGCCTCAGCTGGTCTGCCACAGCTCTGCTCAGGTCACAGAAGGTGTGCAGCCAAGGCAGTCTGGCTGCTCCAGACTCACCGTCTGGCACTGAAGTGCATGGCCAAGAAAAGGAGCCCGTAAAACGCCAAGGGGGAGGTGGCCCGGGGAGGTCTCGGGTGAAGCAGACTCATCAGACAACGCAGTTAGACTCCTGCGGGTAATTACACCCTGCCCGTGTGTCCAAGAGGCAATTCCCACCTCCCCTTTTCCAGCCACACCTGCCCCAGGTGGTGCTCAATAAAGAAATAAAGTAAATATCACAAGAGAAACAAGAAGAATGAAACCCATCGACTCATCAACCAGCTCAGGATGCAGCCAGCGAGCGAAGCTCAGATCCTGGGACAACCCCAGCCTTTGAGACCCGTGGGGCAGGCTCACGCAGCGCAGAAGGAGCCGAGGAAGTTGTATTTTCAGAACCGGGTCATACTAAAAGCGAACAGCAGCTCTGTGGGGCTGGCATAAGGGGAACCAGCCTGATTCTGTAGGAGAAAACCCTGCTGACACACGGTGTGCACAGCGTGCAACTCGCTCCGCAGCTCGAGTACGGCTCCTCTTGAGATCAACTCTTGCTGCAGCCCCCGATGCTCCTCCAGGAAGAGATCTGATAAGAGTCACCTTCTCATTGCTTATTCTTGATAAGAAATATGTGAGAACAGCACACGTGAGAGCTACGAGCTCTTTCTGTGAGGCGTATTCGTGCTCTGCTGCCCTAAAAGCGCTGAAGAAACTTCGCCAGTGTGTTTATTTTTCATCTTCAGTTCCTTATTAAGGGCAATGAGAGTATAAAACGATGACCTCAGAATGAGTGAGGGAATACCGAGCAGGAACTGAAGGACACGGAGCCCTCCAGCCTGTCTGCCTTCCAGGCACAGAGGGCAATAGTGAAAGATAGAAGTCACACACACCTACTTCACGCATCAGTTTCGAGATCAATCCTCTGCAGCGTTCAATCATCTTGTGACCATCCTGAGTCATATGAGAAACCAAATTCCTGCAGGTTTATTACCGAGGAAAACAGAGTTGGTGCTTAAAGAGGACAGTCTGGGCTGGGTCCCGCAGCACAGCGGCTCCAAACCGGTGGCGACGCTTCTACGTGTGTCGTAGCAGAGACTTTTACAGGCAGGACGCAGCGATTCTTGGGGAGAAGTGAGCAATAAAGCTCCCTGACAGGCCTCTGTGTAGCTACGAGCCATGAAATTCCTCCCTACTAACATGTTATGTCCCAAGAGCAGAAGAGAAACACGCCACAGATGCAAATAGCTTATTTAAAACACGTCTTTCCTGGTACAGAAAGTACCGTCCAAGCAACCGAAGCCGCTCTCCAGCTGCCTGACAGAACCAGCTGCGCTCCCGGCCTCGGCGAGACGCTCCATTGCTGCATCTCGCCCACGCTCTTGACCGATTCTTACGGGTTTGAGGCGGACCCGGCCTGCAAAATTTGAACGTTTGGAGCCAACATCAGGGAAAACAGCAGCTCCTCCAACCGGGCAAAGCTTTCGTCTGGCAAAGCCACCCAGGGGAGCTGCTCCCTCCTCTGCCCCAGCCTATTGCCCGCGTATCGCCAAGTGTTATTTGCCAGGCTGAGCCCTGGCGGCCTTTGGATGGCAACGGCCCGTTCTACCCTGGGCAAGGCGAGAACCTTTGGTCTGGTACCTTCCCCCAAGCCAGGCCCTCAAAAACGCTCTCGCTGCTCCCTCGATGGTTTTACAAAGTGATCTTTTGTTTGCTGAGCAAAGGTCTGGCGCACTCTCGATTGGCCTCAGCCTTTTTCTCATTGTGCCTTCCTTATCCCCGTTTGCCTTTGGCACCAACAGCAGCAAAACTGGCCCGAGCAGCCGCTCACCCACCCGCCACTACCCGAGAGAGCAGCTCTGCACCTTCCCAAGAGGAGCAGCTTCTCCTCGCCGTGCCCAAGAGCTCTCGCAGCTCCTTCTCGGCGCAGGAGGAGACGGAGCCATTGCGAAACGACTCACGTTTGCTCCACTGCCGTATTTATGGGGGGCCAAGTCCAACGACAGTCAGTCCACGAGGGACAAATTCCTCGGGCTCTTGGCTGCCAGGAAGGCAGGTGCCGTCTTCGGGGAAGTCCCCCTGGTTTCGATCAGCACCCCTTGAACTGATGTAGCGGGAAAACTCATCCAGAACCAGTAAAAAGGACCTGGCAAGCTGAAGGGGCTCACCTGAGCACTCAGCCAGTGAGTCGACCCACCTTCTGCCAGCAGAACAAGCCGGGCAGGGACGATCACGCCGCACACCAGTGTCACCCTAACCCAGCCAGGGAAAGAGGAGCTCGAGCTGAATGCTATCAGCCAGAGCATCTCCTTCCTGCTCCCACCAGTCGCCGTGGCCCCGACACGTGCAGGACGGTGGGGCTGGAGGTGAGGGAAACTTTTTGTCGCTGTAGGGCAGTTTTCCGATTAATGCCAGAACTGTTCGATCCTTTGCCGCTGCCAGACAACAGCTGCTAAAGGCAGGCCTCGGAGGGAGACCGACACCGCACAGCCGGCAGGTCAGCTTTAAAGCTGCCGCGTTTTCACCTAAAAGCCCAGATTTGAACAAGCTCTGTGGCACACAACAGGCCCTGGAGGTGCAACCCTAAACCACCAGTCCCTGCCCAACCCTCAGCCAGGAAGATCTACACGAAAAGCCAAGACCACAGCTTAAGCTCGCTCAGATCTCCAAGCACACTGATAATCCACCGGTTAGTACACAAAGCCCTTGGTTCAAGTCAGACCTTCTGATGGCTTGAGCAGGTTGAGTTAGATCTGTTGCTACACGACCCGGCCCTGCTCCCTGCAAACAGTTCATCTCCACGTAGTTTATCTTCGCTCACATCCCCAGCGCCCAGCTTGAGCCAAACTGAACCCCTCAGAGCGGTGGCAGCGCTGACATCGAGGGGATCCTACCCCAGCACAGATCGGGTGGGGATTTCCACTTTCCCGAAGCTGGTTTGGCTTTTCCTGCTCCGCTGAGCTCGGTGGCATCCCCCAGACAGGTTCTGACCTTATCTGATGGCAGCGGGGGAGCAGAATCCGGAGCCGTCTTGGTCAGTCCTGACCAGCGAGGCTCAAAGGAACCGGAGCGAGCGGCGGACGAGGCAGCTGGAAAGGCTGATGGCCTTTGGGAGAGCCCCGCTGTCCCCTCCGGCACCGGCGGCAGCTCTTACCTTCAGTTGGGCGCTGTACCTCATGCCAGCACCGGCGGCCGTGGAGCCCCGCTCCATGGCGAGGGCGGCTTCCGCACCGGCTCAGGCAGCCATGGCGTGGGTGCTCCTCGGCTCGGCACGGCTCGGCTCAGCTCGGCACGGTGCCCAGCTCCTCCTCTCCGCGCTCCGGGCAGGTGTGGGAAGGCGGAAACACCCTGCGGGTCCCCCGACGCTCCCGTGTTCCACCTCTCCCCCACTTCGCAGGCGTCCGCGGGGAAATTAAGGGAAATGTCGTGCCCAAAAAGCCGTGCCCAAGAGCCCGGCAGGAGCTCTGCATCCTCCAGACTCTTTTCCCAGAAGAAACCAGGACAATCTGTCTTTTCCCAACACAAGGCACCCAGGGGCAGCAGGAGGGCTCGCTAGCACTCGGCGACACAAGCTTCTAGGGCAAAGCTTTATGCACCCAAGGTCTTATCCTTTCTCGGGTGACAACAACTATCGTGCTCTGAAACCCCGCTGCAAAGACGACATTTTCTGGCACACAAAGGGACTTCAGCCTGTTCCCCAAAACACCTGGTACACCGAGGGGCCGCCCAAGCCAAATATTCCCCTTATCCCAGCCTGAAACCTGCTCTCAGCTGGGCTGCAGCGCCTCCAATATCTACATTTATCACATTTAAGAGTAAGTCAAGACGAAAGCAGCTGGACCAACGTTATCTTTCTTGGAAAGGATCTTCCCTTCTCCTTCTTACACGTGACAGTCTATAGCAACATGTGATACGTGATTTGCATTTCCCAGGAAGCTGGGTTTGGTGGAACAGGAGCTACCCACTGATCCCACTCTCCTGCTGGGTTGCCTTTGTTTCCCCCTCGCTCTTGAATGTCTCCTGCCAAGCGCCAAATTTTGCAGCCCTTTCGCAGGTGCTTCTTTGTGGATAAGCCAGTCTGTGTCAGGTCTCAGATCCTCCCATTCGCTCTTCAGGTGAAAAATACACCGTAACTTTTGTGCTCTTACAGAAACCCTTGTGGGAGTGCCTCCCCTGCTCCCCCAGCAGCCACCACAACCCCATCCCCCCTCTCCGAGGGCAGCACAGCAGCGAGCACAGCAGGAAGTATCTCCGGATTTAAGGTTTTCCCCTTCAAAAGGTGGCTTTGTTAGTCAGCATGCTGAAACCACTCAGCTGGCTGATGTCAGGAGCTGCTCTCAGCTCTCTGCTGATGCCCAGCCCTGCCCAGCGCTCCAGTTTTGCAGCCACTCCCTACCTGGCTGACTGTGGGTGCTCCAGCCTGGCTGAATTACCCCCGTGAAGCAGCATATTTTAGATATAAAGCCGCTGGTCTGAGCTGAACCGCTTTAGTTTTGCACATTTCTCCTCTTCAGCATATCAACTAACCGCCACCTCCTCCAGGCAAACGCCCGTGCTCTGGGCTGTGGCTGATGAGGGCGAGATGCAGTCGCGCTCTCGGAGGCCTGAGGTGTCTCTTGCAAAGATCCACAGCTCCTGGTTCCACAGAGAGCTGCAAATCCCCAGTGTCACTCGGTGCTCAAGCCACCAACATTTTACAAACGAATTCATGAGCCCAGCTGGCTCTTGGAAGAAGGGGATGCAACCACTGTGAGGCAAAAAACTCCAATACATGTGCTAAACATAAAACATTCTATAGGTGGGAGGCAGCTGGTTTACAGCCCTAAACGACACGATTCCCGTTTCTCTGCTGCTGGAGCAGCGATTTATTTTGTGGCTGGGTTGTTAAATCACCACGATAGACGAGGGCCCCCTCTTTTAAGGCACTGTACAGTCCCAACACATCAGAGCAGCAACTCCCAAGAAGCAGTTTGCCACGTGCCTTTGTGGTGAGACACTTCCATGTGTGTCTTTAGCCCGGCTGAACGATGCTGAGCCCAGCCAAGTCCCTGTGAAGCACAAAGACCAAAGCCACTTACCCCTGTGCAATGGCAGCAGTCAGCAACGAAGCCTCTGTTTCTTCCCACTTGGAGAAAAGCTGTCACCTCCTCCTCCTAACGTTGCCTCTTCCGCATCAGTGTGGCCACAGCAGCATCATGAGAGCAGCGAGTTGAGGTTTACCGTGCCTTTGGGAGGAAGCAGAGCACTTTAGGCACCGTGGAAATCTGGGCAGCGAGTCCGTCTTTGCCAGAAGCGTAAGCAGGTTGCGAGAGCTAAACCACCAGTGAGCTCGACCCCCAGGAGAGTCCCAGAGGGGCCAGGGCTGAGCTGCCGGAGCAGCAAACGCTGTCGGAACAGGCAGGACTCTTCCGCATCAGCTCCCAGCCCTGGGAATGCCATCCACGTGAAAGAAGGGAAAACGGAGCTGCTTACATAAGGAAGAGAGGCAGGCTGCCTGGAGGGGTAAACTCTTCTGGTGGAGGCCGTTGCGAGGAATTCTAGCTCAGCAAAGGAGCTCGGTCCAGCCACACCAGCCACAACCAGCGAAGGGCTGGATCCCAAGAGCGACAAAGGCTTCTCCTCCGCTCCGTGTGTCTCAAGGAGCCTGTTCGCAGCGTGACTCTTAGATTCGAATTTCGCCGGCCGTGCCCTCCCACCCAGATTCCTGCCAGACAACCCCGAAACCACCCCAATCTCTGCTCGCACTTAAAACATTCGAGCCGGTCCTGCAACTTCCCCAGCGCTACCAAAGATTGGGAGAGAGATAAAACTCACAGGGTGTCCTGTTACCTTGCATTCCAAAGAGTAAATAAAAGGCTGATTCAGTGGGAGGAGAGGAAAACGTCACCCAGAAGCTCTGTGGTTTCCAGCTGAACCGGCAGCCCCCGGAGAGCAAAGGTGAGCGCTGGGTACCGCTTGGTCTGCGCTGGGACAGCTCTTCCTGCTTTGGGGCCTGAGGGGAGTTGTCTTGGTGTGATTCAGCTTTCCCATCTGTAATGCGAGGAGAATAATGACTGCCTTTGGAGGATGGGAGCTGGAAAAGTGCAGAGGGGTTGCCCTCAGTTGGCCACGCGATGCTTTGAGGCAGAGCCCAGAGGTGGTGCAACGCTTCGCAAAGCTGTTCAAAGATTACTGTGTCATCGGGATGGGAACTTATCCTTTGATCTCGAGAGCTCTGGAGTGAGAGCCCGGCTCCCAAAATGCCAGCTCAAGTAGCTTTGCTCTCCTGAGACAATGAAAGCTGGTCAGAACAAAGGGCACCGGTGACCAGCTCCATCCTGTGGATGATACAGGCATGGGAGCAAGCAAAGGATGTGACGGTGCATTGCAACAGGCTTGGAACGAGAAAGTCCACCCTCAGCTCTCTGAGACAGCTCCGAGACTCGCTTCCAAAACTGAGGGGGATCCTTTTTTGTGCCTCTGTGGTTGATGGGGCTCTGAAGGGAACCAGAGCACTAGGAGACACAGCGCAGGATATAAGCTCACTCCCAGAACCATACCATCCGCTGGGTCTCTCTCTTGAGCTCTTCTGTGGCCCGAGAAAGCCGGGGAGCCCTTTTTGCGAGCTCTGAATCAGCACCAGCAGCGTTTGTCAGCCAGGCTGTGAGTGCAACAGGGTGGACAGGCCTGACCGCCCGGTTTCTGGCACTGTGTGTTTTGAAACCTGGCCGCGCGCTCGGGCACGCCCAAGATTCAAAGCCAGTTAAGGTCCTGTCTGCCTGACAACCTGCAAACGCCTGCGCCGAGGCCACGGCTTAGCTGGGGATAGAGGCAGACGAGAGCTTTCCCAACATCCAACCTAGACCTCCCTCGCTGCATGAAGAATTTGTAAGCTCTTACTATCCCGCGGCTGTTCTAGCAGTTCTCTGAACCTCACGTTTTTTGCTGTCTCCCAAGTCCTTGTGGGTTAAGGGTTGTCCATGGGCTGAAGGAGAGTTGTCAGATTCCTTCCACCAGATGTCAGGTTGGGAAACCTGCCTCCCCTCGCGACCCATCTCGACTCCTGAGAGAAGAGAGAACTTCTCTTGAGGAACCAGCCAGCCGGGAACAGTAGTTCCCAGCCAGTTAGTTGTTGCTCTCTGTGGTGCTTGGTTTGTATCATAAAAAGAGCAGGAAAAACATAAGTGAGGGATTAAATCCAGCCCAAATGTAAATGCTGATCCTTCTCGTGAAACCGCATGGCCATAGCCAGTGAAAGCTCTCTCCCTGCTGGAAGGAGCTCCTGCGTTTGCTAACTCTGCACTGCTACAGTGCCCTTCCAGCCTGCCCACATCACTTCAGCTCCCCTCCACAAGGCAACAACCCTGACAGAAAAGCAAACACCCCCCTCTCCGCTTTGCATCAGCTCTAAAACCCCTTCGCAGTCAATGACGGGGCCAAACCAAGTTGGAAATGCACTTTCAGTACAGGAACTCTTCAAAGCAAACCTCGACACAGTGGCTTACTCATTTATTGCTTGTCACTAAGCTCTTCAGGCCACCCAGCGATGAAACAGAACCTACTTCCTTATATCAGAGCAGTAGAGCAGAGAGATCAGTAATTCCCAAAGCTGCAATGACTCAAAGGCTTCTGACCGTGCCCAGACCCTTAATTTCACCCTATAGCTGAGAGCACAGGAGCAATTCTCACCTGACTTACGAGCAACTCGCTTAAGCATTTAAAAATCCTCAGCGTAAATACATTTTTTGAGGACTCAAACATATTTCTTCCCTGTACAGGTGCCTATATTTGTACACATGTCTCGTAAATACCAAGCGGCTGTTGTTCCCTCAAGCACACACTGAAAAACATTCCCTTGTAGCCAAAAGTTCATTCAGAGTGACACATCCACACGTGAAAGTCACTTACCGGGTTCCTAATAACTTTGCAGGGTCTGGTTTGCAGGTCCTCGTTAACTCTTCAAGCAGCATCAGCCTCCCAGGTAAAGCAGCACGACCTTCGGCGGGTTTGTTCTTCTGCGCCGTGAGCCGTGCTCTGGGTCAGCACGTCCAGTTACGATGATCTCTCTCGTATTTAGTTGGAACTTTCTCCCTTTAAGTGTTGTTGCCAAACTGCCCTATCCTGGAGCTTTTAAAGACCAGCACATTTCTTCTCCAAGGAGCGTGGTTCTGGCAGGTGAGTTATTCTGCTCCAGGTCTTGCAAACTGGAGGGTAGCAGGAAAAAGTAAAGTTAGAAGGTCTGGATGCCAGGTTTGCCCAGTGGGTTGGGTGACTACTTCTAGACCTAAGGAAATAAATTGGTTCTTACAAATTTTTCCCTCTGCTTTAGCAGTTTCAGGCCTTGACGCAGGATGTCACACGCGAGATGAATCCACAGTGAATGGGTCACTTTGCATAAGATGAGTCACCCCTAAATGACATCATTGCAAGCCCAAATTCGAGCTACTCATCCAGAATTCTTTTCATGGGCCACAGAAAGAAATAGTTACATGCAGAGAGTGACTCACCCTGCAAGAACTGCCAGAGGGAGGTCAGATGATTTGCCCTCTGGAGGTATCAGTGGCAGCACACACAGCCCAGGGTGAGCAACTCAGATTTATCTATCTAGCAGCTCAACAAACAAGTTAAGAAAGATGAATCCAGCTCTGGCTGCCCTAATTTCTCTTGTGCAAACTGTTTGGTTATTCTACCCCTTGTTAACGCCAGCACTGAGCGGTACGTAGCAGGACTGGACAGCGAGGGGCAGGGTGGGAGAACTGGTATCTGTGGTTTGCGAAAATGACTCCGTGTTTCAATACACATTCACAAAACTCCTGTTAAATGACGGATGGATGGAGGGAGGGAGGGATGGAGGGATGGATGGATGGATGGGTGGATGGATGGATGGGTGGATGGATGGATGGGTGGATGGATGGGTGGGTGGATGGATGGGTGGATGGATGGGTGGATGGATGGATGGGTGGATGGATGGGTGGATGGATGGGTGGATGGGTGGATGAAATGGTGCCAAGTTTAAATTCAAAAAGCTTCATCCTCTAGAGTGATGCTGCCCTGAAGCTTTACAAAGCAGTGAGGGATCTATTAGGCTACTGTAGAGCACTGAGGATCCCCTTGGACAACACATCTGAGCTACCCACACAAACTATGATTTGAGTGAATCCCCGACTGAGATGAATTCAATGAATTTACAGGCAAAACAGTCCTCGGGGTCCTGAGGTCAGGCAGCAGGTACCAAACTCGGGTCAGGCAGGACTGGGGTAAAACCTCAGTCTACTTTGACTTTGTTCTAGTCTCCGTGGTTCGAGTGTGTCACGTGAAAAGGGTCTTTGTATTTATCTAAAAACTGTGTTAGTGACTTCAAGATCCACTTCAAGATAGGCAGGCTGATGTGCAACCAACTGTTGCTTTTGAAAAGGAACATTCTGTGTCACCTCGAGGTGGGGTCATTGGGTTACGAGGGCATCCTGCTGAGGTACATACCTACAGATTCCTCCCATGATTTCAATAAAAGCGCAGTTGTTAAGGTTAGGAAGGCTTGAAGTGGCCTTTGGCAGTTTGAGCAGCGCACTTGGTTCCCGCAAGCAGTGATTACGTGATGTTCTCCTGCTGGAGAGAAACCTGTAACCCAGAGCTTTTAAGAAATAGCCAAGGCTCTTGGGTAACTCCAGTGAGCCCCTCACTGCGACAAAACCAGGCGGTACCTGCAGTTTTTAATTAAAAAAGGTGATGGCAAAGATGCATCAGGCCGCAAGTCCCTTTAGTTGCAGGCAAGACAAACAGATGGAAAATAGGCAAGGTCAGTAAAACACCTTCTCCAGGCCTCCTCCCTCTGCACAGCTCCTGCGGCAGTTCTCCTCCAGAAGAGCTTTCAGTCACCAGAGCAAGCAGGCATCGGAGCAAACGCCACCTGCAACACAGTCTAGCTGAAATACACCCTCACCCACCACCAAAACACCTCGAGCCCCTCTCTGCCCTTCCGCCTGCTGTGTGGAAGTTAAAGGTTACTCATTAAAAAGAAGCTCTCTCTGCGTGCAGTTGCCCAAGGGTTATTTTTCAACCAGCGTGGAAGCAACTCATCCGACGGGTGGTGGCAACTGAACCATGGAACAGGCTGTACTTTGGTCTTGAAAGCCAGGAGTAAGCACGTACTGGCTAATCCAGCAGGCAGCCCTGCCAAAGAAGCAGCCCATGCAGCAAATGGTGCTCTTTCCCCAAAGACCACAGACTTAGGAAGCAAAGAGAACGCGCCTAAGCCAAGCAGCAACAAATACAAAGGTCGCTCACGTTAGCAAGTGGTTGAGCCGGGATGGTGCTGACCCAAACAGCAACTCTCACAGCAGCAGCAGGAACCCGGGACACACTAAACTCATGGGATCAGATGCACGATTCTTGTTTTGTTAAGCTTAATACTGCCAAAGCCTCCTGTGTCCAGTGACAAATTCACTGAGGACCCGCAGACATTTAAGGGGCTTCATGCTGCAACCACCTTTCAGCACTTCCTTGTAGGTTTTGACGTTGAAGAACTTTATTATGAACGAAACTAAAGCAGCAGGATTATTTTATGGGTTGAATTTAGAGGCTCTTTCACATAAGCAATACCAGAAGGCTGCTCGTCGTCTCTTGAATTTGTTATTTTTACTTCATAACTAGAAGGAATGAGGAGCATCCTCATCTCCCTCCCAAACCGTGGCCTTTCTGGTATCTCCTTAGTCAGTAAAAAGAGGCACAAAAACCGACAAAGTTAGACGGGTGCTCAGAAAAACCCTTGTCACTCCAAATTCCGTTCCTAAGGTGGATAAACCATAATTCAAATGCTTGCTTTAAAACAGTGGAGCGACGTGCCCTGCTTATTCCATACTCGCAGCCACTCAGTTGTTCTGGTTTTTTTTACGGGAACACCCAATTTCCTCCAACCCGCCCCTGAAATCGGTTAGAGATTGGACAGACAGATGGACACACCCAGCCTGAAGCGCAGCAAATGCTCCGGCCGCGCAGTTCAGCCAGAACTGGAGAGCGCTGAGCTGTACGACTGGGCTCTTTACATAGATTGTATTTAGTGACGTACAACTCGGAGCAAACCACGTATTTAAAAAAAAAACCCCACAAACCACACTACAAGAGAAACCAGGTTAAAAAGAACCATCATACAAAGAAGATGGATGATCTATTAGCTCCTGGCAACTCGGACAATCGTTGTACACAAGACATGGGGTACAAAACCGAAAGGAGATGGCAGAGATCTGTAAGGCTTTTCTGCACTTTTATTCTTCTCCCAGCCCAACACATCTTCCGATCCGACAAAGCTTCAAGGTCATGTCAGAACAGCCACGAATTCATCTCCGGGATGTGCAAAATTCAACCAAATTTACACAGAGAGATAAAATTGCCAAGGTAAAAAACAAAACTAAAGGCTGGGATTACGGGTTAAAATATTTCTTTTGAGTCCCAGAGGCTACAGTTTGGGTACATTTGAAAACAGATTCCAAACCTTTAAAACAAGCGACAGTCTTTTTTTTTTTCTCCTGATAAAAAGGAGGGAAACTAAAGGAGGATCCTTCTGGTGAACACTTCCTTGTTTTCCAGGATATTCCCATTTGCTGACAGACTTGTTCACACACTGACCTTCTGCGTCTCCTCCACTTCTTACTCTTCCCCACGGTTACTCACTTATTTTACAGCAAAAAACCGTCGTGACTCTCATCCTGCCTTTGACAGAAACGTGACAGAAGTGGGATCTGTTCAAAAGACGTCTGAGCTCAGAGAGAGGGGAGAGGGATTTAAAAAGTCTATAAACAGGACTCTGGATGTGTTGGGGATCTACTTCCAGGCTATGCTGTAAACAAACCCTGGTTTCCAAGCCACCATCCTAAGTCACCTAGATAAAAGCAGTGACAGTTTAGACTCCAGCAAAGGGAGGCGTCGCCTTTAAGACTTTGAGAAGTCTGGATTACCCCTTCCAAGCAAGTTTCCCTGCCGAAGAAAGACCCAAGATCAACGGCTTCCTCTAAAACCCCAAATGCACAGAAACAACAGTATTCACAAAATAGCCCTTCGGATGGGAAAAGAACAAAGAAAAGGAAGACGTTTCTTCAACGATCAGTGCCACAGAACTCGGCTTTACACACCCAGACTGAAACATTCTGTAGGTGCAGCGTCTTTTGCTGGGGAATTTCTACCTAGACATCGCAACGCTGACTCCAGACAAGCCACGTGACGGAGCCCAGTCCCATCCCTAGCCACGACTGTGGTCTTGGGCGGTTGGGTGGAGGATGACCACGGACTCGGGGAAGTTCTTGGAAAGCGATGTGATTTCAAGCCAGTGTTCACAGCTGATCCTGGGTCTGTTTTGGAGATGGAGCTGTTGTTACAACCACAGTGGAAACTGCTTTAGTAGAGCCAGACACTGTTCCCTGCTGGAGATGGGAGGCTGGTACCGTTTGAATTCGCACCTGTTAGAAATGGAAAGAAAAATAACTCGTGTCAAGAACAACGCGGTGACACATTGAACTCGCGTCATGTGCTGAAGCGCTGGTAAATTCTCTGCTTCTGCTGCCAACAAAAATGCTGTTATAGGAACAAGACCACGCACCAAAACACATCAAGAACAGAATCTGCCCTCCATCCGCTCTACGGTGGCAAGAGATCTCAAGATGAGTGAGGAAGGCCTAAAAACTAGACTGAATAAAAACCTCCAAGTCAGCTGCTTTTGCAGGTTTTCAGGAGGACTTGGATCCGCTGGATACTTCACTTCTAGAGACTTGTAACTAGCAGCTCTCAACACAGAGTAATTTGAAGTTGCCAGGCAGAAAGATGGATATGAAAAGAAGGGATGCGATTTCTCCAAGAAACTATGACCCACAGAAGCCAAAGTAAGAAGCACTACAAAGAGCCAAGCGTAAGGAAACAATCCTTCAGGCAGCAGGGAACATTTCCTGACAGGATTCTGGAGATTTGCTTTCATCACACTGCTTCCAAATCATTTAATAGAGGAGGTGAAGGAGATGATGCACTGCAAGAGCTTAACGTAAACAAGACAGTCAAGCTGTGAAGCTGTGCTTCTTGTGGAACTCCACGTATCAAGTCATCACAGAGACATTAAAAGGTAAAAAAAATACAAAAAAGGAACTGATGTGATTACTTTAGGTGCCGTTACCTGCGTGGCCTGGCCTTGCTGCTGCAGCTGCTGCAGCTGCTGCGCCGTCAGGAAACTCACTGGCTTGTTCCCAGCGATGAGCTTTGTCCCTGCCGGCATCGTAGTCAGGATGATATTTCGACCTAATCCACTGATGCTAAGGGAAAAAAAAAAAAAGATG